>CAUYSK010114655.1:0-19280 GCA_963575035.1 Avahi laniger
TAGTCCCAGCTACTCGGGAGACTGAGGCAGGAGGATCGCTTGAGCCCAGGAGTTTGAGGTTTCTGCGAGCTAGGCTGACGCCATGGCACTCTAGCCTGGGCAACAGGGAGACCCCATTGCCATTGGGTTATAGTTAATGGAATGATTTAAAACACACTTGGAAAGCTCTTGCCAGGGACCTACTGGGGAGTGTCTAAAGACGTCTGTTTTGTGCTTCCAGATTTTCACATCAGCAGTGTATTGTTCATTCTTCTTATGCATCATCATACCTCAAAGTCTGGAAGCATCATTTTTAAAAGAAAATATTACCTCTCCCTGCATTCTCGGAATAGTCATCAAAGGCGGAAATGACCTTCAGAAAGAGTGTGGTCTTTGTAGGAGAAAAATTGCACTTCTGGGCTTTTCCTGAAGTTGATGCTGCTACCAGTTCAGGGTGAAGAGATATTAGAGTTGCAGCCCAAGGAGTTATTTAAGGACGCGTTTTGTCCTGGCTCCTTTAGATTTCAGCAATGTTTTTCACTTAGCATTTTAATCATTCGGCAGAAAGGAGAGGAGCTTCCAAGGCCAGAGAATTCCATCACTTGGAATAATAGGCCGCACTGCTCACGCCAGCCTGCTGCTGGCTGGCTCTCCTGGGCTGGCTGAGGCCCCGCACCTGCCCTGCGGAGCCCACGCTCCAGCTCCGGCTGTCCGAGAAAGGCCAGCATCTCAATGAGGGCAGGAATTGCTGTTGGTTCTGCTGTTTGCAAACAGAATATGGGAAATGCAGCCAGGATTCTGCCGGTGTCCAAAGGGCAGTGGGGGGTTATAGAAAATTCTGCAAATAACTCTGAGGACCCACCCTCAGATTTGCTCTTCCCCACCCAGAAATTCTCCTCCAACGACAAAGTGTGTATTTGGCGAAAGTCAAGAGGGAAAGAGTAGAAACAGTGTTTTGCTGAAACTTTGGAGTCATTTCCTAAATGCAACTCAGTTTCTAAAAAAATGGCAAGCTTGAATGCTAGGACTCCGTTCCGGGTTCAGAACCCCTTGTTTTAAGGACCCACGGAGAAGAAATGAGTTTGTGTCAGAGCCAGAAGTGGAACTTGGGTCTTTTGACTCATAGAAAGTGACCAAATCTTGCCTAGAGCTGTGAGAGCCCAGGAAGACCTCTGCTTCCCACTCCGCCAGGGGAGCCGGGGAGACCCACACCTCGGTTGAGTCTTCTCCACCCCAGGAGCTGTTTTCAGCTTGTCTCCCGCGTTCTCAGGTAATCCCCAAACTCGTCAAGTCCACGTGTTGCTCTCATTGTCCAGGCCAGCCTCACACCCAAGCCCAGGGCCTTTGCACAACATCTTGGACAAGAGTTCCTGACATTTCACCTTGCAGGGCAGGCACATCCTGTCCCAAGCTGCGGGGCATTGAAAGGGCGGTCCGAGGTGGAAGCAGCAGCAGATGCCCACAACTGTGGGCTCTTTCATTAGGAAGCCACCAAGGACCTGCCCAGCCTCAGCTCTGGAGACAGAAATGCCTTCTTAGAGCCACCCACTGTACAGACTCTCCTACTCCGCAGGACAGCAGGGGCTCCATGTCCTCCAACTGGGGTAGGGACCAGGAGGGTGGATCCCTCCAGGCCCAAGGTGGGCTATGCTTGTCTGTGCACGTGGCTTCATTGGACCACACAGCCTCACCGAGGCCTGGGCCCTGGACCTCTGCCCACCCAGGCTCAGCCACGTCTCCAGCAACCTGGCTTCAGCCAGTTGGCACACTCATGGCCCGACTGTACAGCCAGCGATCACGCCTTTATGACTCTGTTATTTTTCAGACCTAACCCCATCACTCAGCACTTCAGGGGCTGAAACGCAGCCCTCTGCGGAACCTGGGGCTTCTGGCCTCCCTGCAGCCTGCTGGCCACCTGCGCCTTGCCTCCCGCTGGTCACCCACATCCTGCATGGCTGGCAAACCCCTTCTAGATTTCATTTGAGGCACCAGAGATTCCCTCAAGGTATTGAGTTCCAATATTCCTATTGTTGCTACTGCTGTTGTTGGTGGTCTACATTTTTCAACTGCTTATGAATTTGTACATTCAAATACTTTGTCTTGTTGCCCTTGCTCAAAGGATAATTTTTTAAAAGGTAAAATCATGACTGTGATAAAACATGAAATGAACACATGTCAAGTTTATTTAACTCATTATTTAATAAGGGAACCAATAGTATACTACAACCAGTTCAAAGAAACATTCAAAGAACACACATATGCAGGCAATCAGGAAAGCTGAAATGAATTGAGAAATGCAGCCATGCCTTGTTTTACAATGGGGATATGTTCTGAAAAATGCATCATTAATGATATTTCATCGTCCTGCAAACATCATAGAGCGTGCTTGCACAAACCTAGGCGGCAGAGCCTACCACACACTTAGCCTACACACCTACTGCTCCCGGGCTACAACCCCTACGGCACGTTGCTGTCCCGAGTACCGCTGGCAACTGGAACACAATGGCAAACATCCGTGTGTCTAAACACAGTACTGCACAGTAAAAACACAGTATTATAATCTCAGGGGACCACTGTCATATTTGCAGTCCTTGACTGAAACGCTGTTATGTGACGCATGACTACAGACACAAAGCTGGTCACTCCCGCGGGGCAGTAAGCACCCGCACGCCGCCGCACAAAACTCATTTGCTTGTCTGTGGGCAAGAGTCGTGTGTGTTACTCTAAGTCTTTACAATTTACAGAGCTGTCAAGTTACTCAAAGACAATGAAAAGGGCCGGCCCCTAGAGCATCAGCGAACCCTGAAGGGTGCCCGAGACAAGACCCCGGAATCCTTCTGCCTGTTTCGAATCCTTTCACAGTTTCTCCTGACACGTCTGTAAGGACCGGGCACACTTGCACCCCTGAGCCGTGGTGCCTTCCCGCTCTAGGCTGATATGTTCCCTGTATCCTCTCAGATGGGGTTCAGGGAGGGCAGACGGCCTGCCTCAGGCGCATGAGGGATCAGGTCTTCTGGCCCCAGACTGCGGCTTTTGAGCTTTTTCCTAAAACGCCCCCAAGACAGATGAGAGGGAAGGACTTCGGGGGGCCACAGGACAGCAGCCTGCTGCGGGGGTGAGGGGCTCACCTCCTAGCTCGTGGATACTCACGCTGGGTCAAACACAAAAGCAATGGCTTTGAATTACTCACTGTTATGGGTCCCATTGTGTCTTTCAAAAAAAATACGTTGACGTCCTAACCCCCAGCACCTCAGCGTGTGACCTTCTATGCAATAGGGTTGCTGCAGATGAAATTAGTTCATTTGGATGAAGTCACACTGGAATACCGTGGGCTCTTAATCCAGTAGGCTGGTGTCCTGAGAAGGGACAGAGACAGACACGAGGGCAAAATGCCACGTGTCAGCAGAAGATCGAGTGCCCAGCTGCCAGCTAAGGAACCCCGAGGAAGGCGGCGACCACAGAGAGGAGGGAGAGGTAAGGCAGCGCCCCCGCCTGGACCCTTAGAGGGAGCGAGGTCCTACCTCCACCTGCATTTTAGGCTTCCAGACCTCAGAGCTGTGGGAGGGAACATTTTTGTTGTTTTCGGTTACCCAGTTAGTGGGGCTTTGTGACAGCAGCCCGAGGAAGTGCATTCACTCGCCTCGGAGACAACAGATGCCCCAGGAACAAGCACCGGGCTTGTCTTGTGGCTCTGAGACCCCGCCGGTGCTGTGCCCACCAGTGTGGGTGTCTCCATCTAATCCGTGATTCTAGAAAGACATGTACTGGTTTTTTCTCCCCTCCAACAATTTAGCATTGGGTTTAAGTGCTGGAAGTTGGGAGAGGAACGGATCCCTATTAGGAGGAGGTTGAGGTGTCCCCCAAGAACTTGGAAATGAGAGAAATAAGCTCACGGTGGTCGCAGTGAAAACCAGCGCACAGAGCGTAGGTGAAGGAAGGGAAAAGTCATCAGAGAGCGGTGAGTGAGCCCAGGCTGGGGCATGCCCTGGCCAGGGTGGATTCCCGGGCGGATCCAGGGATTCTCCTTGCTCCTCAGGACAAGGCTCATCAGCCAGGGTACGGAGACAGAAGGGGCGTGGAGACCAGAGCGGGCAGCACCTCCAGGGATGAAGGGGCGTCAGGTCCTTACGTCCTCCCTGCCCCACGGTGGGCAGCCGTCTCCCGGTGAGCTGGGTGCAGGCAGCGCAGGAGGGTTTGCCAGGCCTCCGAGAGCTCGGGGGCTTCACAGAGGGAGGTGTGGAGGATTCTGGTTCGGGGCGGAGGCCTCTGCCTGTGGGGCCTGGCTCTGTGCTGCTTCTCTGGTTTGGCTTCGATGTGTGAGTCCTGTCTCTAGCCTTACCCGAAGCAGGCCCAGGTAGAAACCATCGCCATGGTAACCCTTGCTACTGAGGACAGCCCATTGCTTCTGGAAAAAATGATATCTTGGTTCCCAACACTCAGGCTCTGTGGGTCTGAGGATGAGTTTAGTTGGCGCTATTCACAGTTGGCTCAGCAGATGCCCTTCTCGGCTTTACGTATCTGCGCGGTATCCAGGATACCAGCAAACATGATGTGTTTGCTCCCGAGAAGGGGGCGAGGGGAGAGCTGGCTGTGCCACTTGCATTGGCTCCAGTTTGTCTGATCAGAGGGGTGGGCAGGGCTGGAGCTCTGGCCGGGCTGTGGAAGCACCTGGGCTGGGTCCCACCTGTGTGCCCAGGTCACCTGTGTCCCCGGTGAGGGCCACCTTCATTTCTAGATGAGGGTTGCCTCCCTTGGCAACCACCCACTCCATGTTGAAAGACTGGCATGACCTCTTTCTCTTTCTACTGACCACCAGCAGACCAGCATACAGAGGTGGCCTCGAGTATCTGCAAGGTGGCCGTGGCAGACACTGGGGTCCGGTCAGCCAGCAGCCATTACCCTTTCTTTCCTGCTGAAGCCATCTGTCATGGTAACCCCACCCCTTTGCCAGGTGCACACTCTCCCAGGCTCCCTCATAATTTCAGATGGCCACGTGACAGGGTAACAGCCAATGACCTATGAGGGGACATCTTCTGGGACCCTTCTGGAGAAATTGTTCACTGTCTTGTAAAAGGGAAAGAGCCCCTGTCCTCTTCTGTCACGGACCAGACGTGCTCTTTGGAGCCATCGCATAACCAAGAGAATCGCGACACTGACCAAGCACCCTGACATGGTTGAGCTGCGAGCCACCGTGCACCTGTCCACCTCCAGACTGCTTGCTTTGGGACATGTGAACTTTCTTTTAACGGCTGAGCCCTTGCTACTGAATGTATGACCTACTCACCCGTATCACCTAGGAGCTGGTTAGAAAGCAGCATCTCGGGCCCCTCCCGGATCTACTGAATCAGAATATACATTTTAAAAAGCTCTCCAAGTGAGTCACGTGCACACAGAAGTGTGAGAAACATTGATGGGGGGGTGGAGAGAGGAGAGGGGGAGAGAGGCAGAGAGAGAGAGAGAGAGAGAGAGAGAGAGAGAGAGAGAGAAACCTCTTGACAGAACTGGCTTTTCCTGGAAATTTATTTTCTTGGTGGTGTGTTTGTGTTTATGCCTCTTTGAGCGAGGAACAATGAAATCTTAACTCTATTCGAGAGGAAGGCAAAGCCTCCTTCGTCCTCCCCACGGCTCTCCCCACCCAGCTTCAGAAATAGACATGGGCGTTCGCGGTTCTTGCAGGTCCACAGCCGATCGCGGCAGGATGTAGGTGGCATTGGCATTTGGCTCCTGGCTTGAGCTGGATCTTCCCTCATTTCCTCTGAAATCTGGGCTTTAAGTTTAGAATGATCAAAACCTGCATGTTCAAAACAGGGCCCTGAATAATAAAAAATGTTGCCTGAGGCTTTTTCTTTCAAAAAAACTTGTTTCCCTTCTCAGACAAGCAGTCGGGATGCTCAGAAGAGAAAACTCTTGAACTTTAGCTTCAGGGAATTATCAAGAGACTTCGTTGGAAAAGGGAGTTCTTTCTTAAAGAAGGGTATTTGGTTCCTAGAAGTGAACAAAGAGCTCAGATTCCAGTAGAAATGGTTTCTCTCCACAACCCCAGAATTCTAATTTAGTTTTATTTTGTTTTGTCTTGTTTTTTGCTATTTCTAACAGGACCGAAACCTGGGGAGCATGTCAGCTGATAGAAGTTTGGGGGTGGAGGATCTCGAAGCTGCAGAACATCTGGAAGGTTTCTCAGTTTTGCCTCAGGGAGGCACCATGGCAGCCCATTCAATGCCTTCCTCCTCAACGCTCCCTAGACAGAAGGAAGCGCCAGGCTCTGAGGGCATCGTGACTTTCCTGAGATCCACAGCTGGGAGGTGGTGGAGTCAGGGGTAGGACACATGTGGGGGTTCCTTTCTTCACATGCTAGCACCCCCACTCCAAGCCTGTTATATCAGAGGAAATTTGGGGTCACCTGGACTCGCCCTTATTTTGTCGGGAAGGCTGAGGCCCAGAGAAGGGGAACTAGAACTGCCATGAGCTCAGAATTTGCAAAAGTCCTAACTTTGCCTCCTTCTGGCTGTCATTGACCTCTCTGAGCCTCAGTTTCGTCGTCTGATTGGGAGGGGATAAGAAACCATAGGGTATTTGAGAGCCATCCCCATTCCAGCCTTCTGGGGAGCAGCCTTTGTCTACCCTGGTGATAGAGTTTGGGTGTTTGTCCCCTCCAAATCTCATGTTGGAGTTTGATCCCCGTGTTGGAGGTGGGGCCTGGTGGGAGGTGTCTGGGTCATGGGGGCGGATCCCTCATGAATGGCTTGGTGCCCTCCAGGAAGCAACGAGTGAGCTCTCATTCTGTGAGTTCACATGAGGCCTGGTTGCTGAAAAGAGCCTGACACCCCCTCCTGCTCTCCCTCGCTGCCCCTCTCGCCATGTGCCACTGCTCCCCTTCCCCGTTTGCTGTGACTGGAAGCTCCTTGAAGCCCTTCCTGGAAGCAGATGGCAGTGCCATGCTTCTTGTACAGAACCGAAAGCCAAATAAACCTCTTTTCTTTGTAAAACCCCCAGCCTCAGGTGTTTCCTTTATAGCAACACAAATGGACGAAGACAGCTGATGAGTGAGGTGAAGTGTCTGAAAGCAGAAGAAAGCCAAGGGAAGGGAGTTGATAGCTACTGACAGAGGAAGAGAAAGGTTAGGAAGGCAGGAGGGTGTGGGCTGGACCCTGGAAGGGGGAAGTGGGACCCGAGGCCCAGGGCTGGGAGTATGGGGGAGAGGAAGCAAGAGAGAATGGGAGTGTGGAAAAGAAAACACTCCTGGTGGGAGGCTTGAGGAGAGAGTGGAGAACATCTTACAGAAATCTTGAATGTTCTATGATGTCATTCTCCCATGAGACAAGACATTCGGTCAAGACTTCCATTCCTTTCCAAGGCTTATTGGAATTGCATTTCCCTTTGGTCTGGATGCATCAGAGTGCTGAGAAAGGGCTCAAGATGGCCTCATTTTACCAGGGAAACACACAAAATATGGGTAATATCTCTTCTGTGTGACTGTTGCCCAAAGACAGAACCTCTGCACTAGCCCGAGCCACCCACACTACAGGAAGCTGGCATGTGGCCAAGAAGAGCTGCAGACACTTCTGGAATCTTCTGTAATCATTCAATTCCTGACCCATCTGCCTCCATTATTACTGACTGATCTTGAGGAGACAGTAAGGCATAACGGTTCACGATACGGTGTGGAGTCCTGGACTGCCCTTACTGCCTGGTGGCTTCGGGAGGCTGATTTGTAGTTTCTGAGCCTTAGTTTCCTCATCTGTAGAATGGGGGATTAAATTAAATAATGAATATTAAAGGACAGAGCCTAACCTCTGTTAAAAGTTCAATAATTAAGAGAAGATGATGATGACAATGATGATGGTGATGGTGATGATGGTGGTGATGGTGGTGGTGATGACGGTGATGCTGCTTGTATCTGCAGCCAGATCTTTGCTCAGAGTCCCTTCCTGACCCCAACCTTACCTTGGCTCTTTTCTTCTCAACTTTCAGGCCTGGGCTTCCATCCCCTACACAAGCTTCTAAGAGTTGGGCACCAAACTGGGGCACTTGCCAACTGCCCTGGGAAGAGCAGGTAAGACATGAAGTGGGGTGAGCAGATCCTTTAGCTCCCTGCTGGAGCTGTTCAGTCCTCCCTCGGTGGGCTCCCGCCCCAGTTTCTGGACATTTTAGCCGGGGCAGAACTTTACACCATCAGAGGTAGGGTTTCGATGCAGACCTAGGCCCTGAGCCTGGAGCTGGGATAGGCGAATGTCATGTGGTCTCTGAGGCCCCACCTGGCAGTCCCCTCCTGAAAAGGCTTCATCTAGGGTGGGCCCCTCACCTCCCTGTTTCCAGCCACAGGGTGTCTGCCTCTGCTTGAACCCCCAACAACTGGAAAAGCTACCAGCTCACGGCTTTATTCATTGAAAATGCAGCTCTCCCTGAGATGGGTGACCCTTTCGTGAGTTATGGCTACTTTTGCAGCTCCCTCTCTGTGTGAGAGCATTCACAGCTAACGGTTACGGGATCGAGTGTGTTCTGCGCACTGGGCTCTGTGACAGGCCATTTGCCCCGCCTCATACTGTGCACACCCTGACCCCTGCGGAGGAGAAAGAGGGCATGAAGCTAAGTAGCTCGCTGATGAATGCCGGGGCTGGGGGCAGATGGGAGAATGTGCGCAGAGAACACCTGGGAACTTGTTGGCCGCGCTGCGCCTGCCTTAGGATTTTGACTCAAGACAACCTCAGCTGCTGCTTCTAGTTCTAGATGGTGCGGGGCTCACATCTCCGCAGCCTGGTGGAAGGAGAAGGCTGAGTGTTGGGACCAAGGGGAACTTGAAACATACTTCACCTGGCACACGGCCGAAAGGAGGCACAGGCTCCGCCGCAGGCGCGGGATGGTGGAAAGAGAAACCAGCAGGCAGCTGAGGCTCTCAGGGCCCCGCTCTTCCCACTGGGGTCTCTGCCAGTCGCTGGTGGTGGTCGTCTGTCCCTTCCGTAAGTTTTCAGGACCCTCCTCGACCGAGGAGTCTGATTAGTACGTACGCTCTGTTGGGGTTACCTGTGCTCAAGGTGTCCCCATGGATGTGGCTGGACACTCAGAAGCCTGGGCCGTTATCGGGACGTTACGCAAATCCAGGTGGGTAGGTTGCCTGCCTGCCCTCGGGTCTGCTCCTGGGAAGGCGGAAGGTTTATCAGCGCATTGCCGAGCTCTGGAGACTTTCGGGGCTACTCATTTTCTGTCAATGGGAAAGGGCTGTGATAATCTAACATTAAACTATCCAATTAAAATTAATGTCAGGAAATGCCATTGCGAGTTGGTTTGGGAGCATTCTCGTAGCGATTCATTGGATCCGCTCGCTGGCTGTCTTTTCTTCCCCTGCTCTTACCGTAACAGGGAAATTAAAAGCACATGGCAGCTCTCAGGCGTGTTTTGCATTTTTAAGTCTTGACTCCCTAACTGGAAGTAGCCGTCCACCTGCCTCTGGGCTCGTTATCTTTCGGTTGTGGGCACTTTGAGGTCCCAGTGGCAGTGGGGGTCGGGGCTGCTTCGAAGCAGAGTGTGGGATTCAGCCTGAGCCTGCCCCAGGAACCTCGGGGGTACCGGCGCTCGCCCGGCCTCCTGCAGGCCGGTCCCTGGCAGAGAGAGGACCGCGTTCCTCTGGAATGTTCCAGGCCCAAGATAAACTAAGCTGGAGCCACAGGGCTGCTGGAAGCCACACACCCCAGAATGTTTTTAGTCCGAGGACAGCACCTCTGCCTCAAGTTCAGATGGTGCTATAGGGAGGGAACAGAAGGCCCCAAAGAGCAACTTGGAAGCAGGTCCGGGGAGTGTGCAAGGTTCAGGGAAAGGGTCTGGGGTCTCCCCACAGGGCCCGTGAGCGCGCTTGGGCATGAGTTTTCCCGAGGAAGCTGATAAAGCTATCAACGCTGCTCCATAGTGAGTGACCTTCTCAGTGTGTTTCATTTATCGGGTTTGAGAAAAAGACCAGCTGGTGTCTGCATGCAAAAGAGGAGCTGAGGGCAGGCTCTGCACCGGAGCTGGGCTTCTCAGGAAAGGTGGCCAAGGACGGGCAGGGCAGCTGCGCATGCAGCAGGCGCCTGGGCTGGAAGGTGGGGCGCATCTGTCCCACCTGCTCCAGCAGGGCTCTGGGCAGGCCACAGAGACCCTGCCTGGAGGGGGCCAGTTAGGGCTGTGTGTTCCCAGACTTCTCACCCCTCTCTGGGGGTCTCAGAGGGGGTCCTTGGCTGTGACCCTGGGCTGGCAGGGGATAGTCTTTGTATGTACATGGGTACGTACACTCCCCCAGACAGGGCTGCTGTCACCAAAGCAGGTGATGTGGAGCAGCAGGTCACTGCAAGAAGCCATTTGAATACAAGGCTTGGAGAAGGCAGAGGAGCCTTCCCAACGGGAAGGCCGGAGTGCAGTGGCACGATTATAGCTCGCTGAAGCCTCGGACTGCTGGGCTCAAGGGATCCTCCTGCCTCAGCCTCCCGAGTCGCTGGGACTACAGGCCAGTGCAAGCCATGCCTGGCTAAGGGCCATGTTTTAGGAAGAGCATGTTGTGACCATATGTATTTATTTATTCAGCTTTGTTGCAGTATAATTTACATAGAATAAAATCCACTAATTTTAAATTTCAGTCATTTAAAATCTGCATTTTAAAATGTAGATTGTCTGCTACACCCAGGGTTCATCCACTCTGGCTCTCTCACAGAGTTCCTGGACAAGTTTGGAACCAGCAAGCTGGGCTGGCCAGGCCAGGTGTCCACGGACGATTTTTGTGATGAATTAAAGCTCTCTGATGCCACCCTTACTCAGCCCTCAAGAAACCAATTCCCAGGCATGAATCCATGGTGCGTGTAGCCCTCATAGGAGGGAGGATGGCAGGTGCATATGTGTGGGGTCGTCTGTGCCATGGCCACGGGGCTTGGCAGATCACCAAGCCACGCCCTGACTGCTGCTTGGCAGACGCTCTGTGCTGTGTGCTGATGTGACATTGGATGTTCACGGGCAGGCTGGGGCAGCCCTCCTTGGGGGTGCGGATCTTGGGTACACAAAAAGAATGGAAGTGACTGGTACCTTCCCCCATCCTGGGGGATTTCTAGAGAAAAGAAGGGAGATCCAGGGAAACAAGATTTGATATCTTGCTAAACGTGGAACTAAAACCACGACAATGTTGGATGGGGTTATGAATGTGACCCATTCGTGCTCCCCTGCAGGTAAAGCTTGCTGCTTGGAGAGTGCATGAACAAGTACATCAGAGTGGCAAGTGTCGAGATGACGAGAATGGTCCTTGACAGTTATTGGGAGCTGATGAGCCAGGTGCTGCTGGGAGCCCCAAGGCCACATGGAGCAATGGGTAAGTGCATGGAGGCCAGAGCCGGCCTGCTCAGTATCAGTCCTGCTCTGCCATTCGTTGGCTGTGTGGCCTTCGGCAAGGCGCATCGATCTCCTGGTATGCAAAGTGAGGCTGATATTAGTACTGTCAGCCATGGAGGAGATGAACTATTATGAGTGAGTGAGGCATTTAGAATAGTGCCTGGCATGTGGTAAGCCCAATGTAAGTTTTTGCTCTTCTGATTGTAAGAATGACTAATTCAATTCTTACAGCAATGCTATGAGAGAGAGACACTGTTATCATGCCCATTTTATGGATAAGAACATTGAGGCACAGGGGCATTTTGCTGGTCCAATATCATTGGAGGGTGGGGCACAGGAGACTGCCCGAGAAGGAGCCTCAAGGTGGCCACCAAGGAGGTAAGGAGAAAGGAGAAATAGTTCTTCCTGTAAAGGGAGCAATCTTTGCAAAGTCCTGGAGGTGAGCTGGAGCTCCGGGACATGAGGAGGTACCTGTGGAGTGTGGCTGGAGCCTGGAAATTGACAGGGAGTAGTGGTGAGACTGAGGTGAGAAGACTGGCAGAGCTGCCCATCCACAGAAAAGTGTTAGCTGTGTTCCTGTTTGTGTGCTGGGACCTGTCCTTGCTGTGAGATGCAAGAATGAGAAGGTCTGCCCCTTCCCTGTGAGGCTCTGTTAGTTAGAGTGCCTTTGCATGGGACTCCCAGGAAACCTGAGTAGCAGTGACTTAAGGAGGTGAAGGGTTTTCTTCATATAACATTGATTCTGGAGCCAGGCAGTACAGGGCTGATGCAGCAGCTCAGAAGCCACTGGGGATTCCATCTGTCTTTTTTTATCTTTCTTCTATGCCATCTTTAACTTATGACTTTAGTCTTCATGGTTGCAATATAGCTGCTGCATCTCCAGATATCATTTGCATGTTCCAGGAAGGAAAAAAGAGGAAGAGCAAAGGGCAAAACCAAAAGGCAGCCAGGGTAGTGGGCCCACCCCCTTTAAGAAAGCTTTGCAGCTTAATTAAAGGACAATTTAGGAAGGTGAATAGTTTTAACAGGATGCACTGCCATTTTGTCCACGGCCCTGGACAAAACTGATGTTGACTTCTAAAGGGGAGAAAAGAGGAGGCAACTGGTGATGCCTGTCACAGGAGTTCAGGTGAAGGAGGAGAGACACAGGAACAGATGATTCCAAATAAACTGTGCCCGGTGCCATGGTAGAGGTGTGCCCAGGGCATGAGGGCAGCCTGGGAGGGCAAGCTGAGCTACAGAGGACTCCTCCCAGGAGGTGATGTCCAAGTTAAAACTTAAGGACAATGGAGCTGACAGGGGAAGACCGTGGAAGTGGAGGAAACAGCATCCCCAGGGCAAGAAGACTGGGTTACTGATTCCAGTTCTTCACTGCCCCTTGGTTTGGGGTTGGCTGGTGACTTCCTTTGGCCAGTGGAATGTTACAGACACAGCACAGGCTCTGCTGGCCTTGCCCTCTGGCACTCTGGTGTCTGCCATGAGACGACTTGGGTAGCTTCTCTAAAGGAGGGTGGGTATGGGAGGGAGATCTCTGGGGCCCTTCCAGCTCTTAGGTCCTGCCATACTTTTTAAGCATTATATGCATACATATGTTAATGAGATTTCATCAGGAATCAATGAAATAGGGCATTTTTGCTTAACGTATAGATCTTGGAGCCTAATTTTTACCGAGTTACTGCAGTTTGTTACGGTTGTGTCTGGAAGCCCCATGAGTTTGTTCACTGCTATATCTCTAGTTTCTAGAACAGAGCCTTGATACTTAGTACGTTGTTAATAAATGTTTGTTGCCTGAATGAGTGAATGACTCTTATAGCCTAGAGGAAAAGCTAGACAGGTAAACAGAATATAAAAACATGGCACGGTACGTGTGGTGGGTGGGGAAGCCCACAGTGTTGCAGGACTGTCAAGCTCCGTCTCATAACATACACGAGGCAGACAGGAGATGGCAATTTTGTTGGATGTGGGCAGCTCACAAATATTTTGGCATAGGCATAAGATTTCCAAGAGGATGTTTACAAATTAGGGTGTTTTAAAATTTATGCATTTCAATTAAATTCACTCTATTATGTGAAATCGTTGTTGAAGCCACCAGCTCTCCCTGTACGCTAATTAGCAATCTAGATGCCGACGTGTTTTGCAGATTTAGCAAAGGCTGATCTTTGATTCACTGGAAAACAGAATTAATAAGAGTGTTGAGATTCTTTCTAATAATCTCCACTACTTAATGAGGTCTGGAAACTTGCTAAAGAACTGGGCAAGCATTCAAGCCTGACTTCTCTGGTTTTTAATTGAAAAACATAACCAGTGGATCATTTCCTGAACCTCTCTCTGCTAGAAGCCTGTGTGTGAAACAGTGGAAAAAGCATCCGATTTAGGCTTAAATTGGGTCCAGGGGCCACGTCTCTCTCCCACCCCTCTGTGGGTGGTGGGCTTCTTGAGAGCATATATATACATACATATATAAAAGTCATTTGAAAATAAGTTACAACTATTAGGATGCTTTACCTAATCCCTTAGCACTTTTCTCCTGAGAATAAAGACATTTTCTTATTGTGACATGATAAAAAATATATGTATGTTTAGTCTCTGTCCCCAGTTTCTGGCACAGAGCTCCTAAAAGCCTTGGACTTTCTTTTGGAATAGGTTGTGCTGGGAGTGTCTTTTGTTCTGATACTTGGTCTTTGACCCTGGTTCCTGACACGGAGACCCTAAATTCCATGACGTCTCCTCTTTGGTTCTCGTGAGGCAACTCTTGCTGGGTTTTCAGATAGGGGCTGGTCACCAGAAAGACCAAGTCATGATGAGAAGCTTGGAACTTTCAGCCCAACCTTCCCTCACCATCCTGCGGGGAGGGGAAGGGGCTGGAGATGGGGTTTATAATCGATCATGCCAGAGTGAGGGAGCTTCTGGGCTGTGAGCACGTCCATGTGCTGGGAGGGTAGTGCACCCCAACTCTGTGGGGCAGAAGCTTGCACACTTGGGGTTCTTCCTGTCCTCACCGTGTGTACCTCTTCACCTGGCTGTTGGTGCCACATCCCTCATAATAAACCAGCAGACTAGTGAGCGCTCCCCTGACGTCTGCGAGCTGTCACCGTAAATTGCTGAACCTCGGGAGAGAGTCCCGGGAACCCCTGATGTGTAGCCAAGTTGGGCAGAATCGTGTGTAACCTGGGCGCCCTGTCTCCAACCAGCACCTGACGTGGAGGTGGCCCCGTGGGACGGAGCCCTTCGCCTGGGGTTCCGCACCAACTCAGGTCAGTGTCACAACTGAGCTGTAGGACACCCAGCTGGCATCTGGAGGTTTGGAGACCCACTCGGTGTGGAAAATACCCATCTGGTGTCAGAAGTACAGTGTGCATGAGAGTAGAGAGAGAAACAGTTTTTCTCCTTTTTACTTCTATAACTGCAAAACTATTATTACACTTAAAAAAATAACAGTCACTTGACCCATACAATATCCAGGATGTGTTCAAATGTCCTCATCCGTCCTAAGGATGTTTCATATCTATGTTTTAAAAGCCAGAAGCTAATTCAGACACACACATTGTATTCGATGGTTGTGTCTCTAAATCTTTTTAAATCAAGAACGGTTCCCTCCACGTTTTCTTTTTCTTTTCCATGACATTGACTTTGTGACGTGTGTGGGCCACTTGGCCTTTAGAACCCACCCTTTCTTGACTTGTCCTGTTGTGCCCTTGTGGCTGTTTTGTATAGCGTGCTACCCTTTATTTCCTCTGAACTGGGAGTGAAGTTTAGAGGCTTAGTGAGGATTGGATTTCTTTGGCGAAACATTTCCTAGGTGAGGGCGGGGAATTTCGTTGGAGGCATCAAGCTGTGCGCGGTGGGTGATCTGATCCCGTGGTCAAAGTGTTGACGGCGAGATGTCTTCAGGCTAAGGCCACTTTCCCCTTTGGAAGTAGTCAGTTATCTATGGGCGGTACACTGGCATTGTGTACACATCCCGTCTCCCAATAGTGTTTCGCCCACTGGTGATTCTGGCCAGAATCAGTTATTCGCGGGGGCTGCAAAATGGAGCTCTCCTGTTCCTTCCGCATTGGGCAGCTGGCACACTCCGCAGAGAACTTCCCCAAGTCCCACTCCCACCCGCTTGGGAAGGTTCTCTCATCTCTCTGATCCCCATTTTCTTTGGGGAGTTTAATGTCAGCTCTCAGAAATGCTGTGAGACTCAGTGTGACAAAGTGCAACCAAGTTCTGCGTTTGCTTACGCACACCGGGGACTCGCTGCAGGTACAGCCTGCCGGGCTGGCCACCGCGGGGCGAGTGTAAACTCCGTGCTTGAATGAATGAATGAGCACCTAAAGCATAGCTCTCCGCGAGGGACAGCAACACATTTTTTTTTTTTTTTCGAGACAGAGTCTCACTCTGTTGCCTGGGCTAGAGTGCCGTGGCGTCAGCCTACCTCACAGCAACCTCAAACTCCTGGGCTCGAGAGATCCTCCTGCCTCAGCCTCCTGAGTAGCTGGGACTACAGGCATGTGACACCATGCCTGGCTAGTTTTTTCTATATATTTTTAGTTGTCCGATTAATTTCTTTCTATTTTTAGTAGAGACGGGGTCTTGCTCTTGCTCAGGCTGGTTTCGAACTCCTGAGCTCAGACAATCCGCCCGCCTCAGCCTCCCAGAGAGCTAGGATTACAGGCATGAGCCACCGCGCCCGGCCAGCAACACATTTTTTAAAAAGGCAAAACGGCATTATATCCAGAAAATTTTTTTACCCTTTTCAAATTTTAACAAACTCTCGAAACTTACTATTATTATTATTTTTCCCTATTCCCTTAGGCTCTGCTGGGCTCAGCGACCGTATCTATGGTTCAAACAATTGGTTTCCCCTCCTACTTCTTCAGAAACCACCATCCATGAGGTTTCCAAAATGGCTAGAACAATGGTTCTCAATTGGGGTGATTTTGCACCTAGGGGACGTTCGGCAATGTCCGGAGAGATTTTTTTTTTGTTTACCTGAGGGGTGGGGGTCTCCTGGTATCTAGTGGGCAGAGGCAGAGATGCGGCTAAACATCCTTCGATGCGCAGGGCAGCCTACGGAACAAAGATCTACCCGCCCCCAAACGCCAGCAGTGCTCAGGGGAGAGAATGGAACAGGAGACATTCCTACTTACAGGGAAAAGCTTCCAGAGGCTGTGCAGGGACGATGGGGAGGGGCGGAGATGCCGCCTTTTCTTGGCGGAAAATCGCTGAGCAAACGGGGAAGGCGTCGGGCATCACACACTGCAGCTTTCAGATCTCGGTTCTCCCCTCGCGCGGCTCCCGGGGGAAGTGTGAGCCAGCAATTTGCTTTCCTCTTTACAGAGGGAAGCCGCCGGGGAATTGCCAACCTGAATTTTAGACTGTCACATCTCCTGGGATTCTTTTTACCTTCCTAAATATCTGCCATTCCCTTCTTCACTCAGGCCGACGGTGGCACGTGTGGCTGCCTCCTTCACCAGCCTGCAGATCCCCTGTATTACTCAGCACTGGGGGTACCTGCGTCTCAGTACCTGTTCCTGAGTCCACAGTCTGCAGCCTGAGCGCCTGCTCCTTGGAAGTGGTCCTCACACCTTGTCTCCCAGGATGGATGGGCTGCCCGTTCCTGTCTTCTGTGCAGAGCAGCCTTTAAGCTTTTAAATCTGCTTCTGCCGTTTCCTTTTATGCAAACAAAATTAAGAACTGTCAGGCAGGCAAAATCTAATCTTGAGATTTAAGTGTTTATTTATTTATGTTTTTTGAGACACATTCTCACACTATTGCCCAGACTGGAGTGCAGTGATGTGATCATGGTTCACTGAAGCCTGGAACTCCTAGGCTCAAGCAATTTTCCTACCTCAGCCTCCTGAGCAGCTGGGACTACAGGTGTGTGCCACCATGCCTGGCTAATTTTTAAATTTTTTTAGAGATGAGGTCTTGCTTATGTTGCTCAAGCTGGGCTCCCGGGCTCAAGCGATCCTTCCTCCTCAGCCTCCCAAAGTGCTGGGATTACAGGCGTGAGCCTCTGTGCCTGGACTTCAGGTGGTTTTTTAAAAACTCTCAATTATTTTAAATAATTGGAAACTCATGAACACGAGGGAAAGCTGAAATAGTTGGCCACTTTTCTTCATCTGGTGGGCACTCACACCTCTTCTTTCTAGAAAGAAATCTTCAATGTTAAACATGTTCTTTTTCTTGTACTAAAACTGAGAGATTTATTCTACCCTTTTCACAACTTACCAGTGCCTTTAGAGGTAACTTTTTAATATTATAAAACTGGCTGATTACTGTCTGTTTTGTGTTGCTATGGCAGAATGCCGCAGACTGGATAATGTATAAAGACAAGAAAGTTATTTCTCACGGTTCTAGGGGCTGGGAAGTTCAATGTCGAGATGGTAGCATCCGGCGAGGCCTTCTTACAGGGTCATCCCACGGCAGAAATAGGGCAAACGAGCACATGGGAGAGAGGAAGGGGAAAAGGGACTGAACGCGTCCTTTTGCGGGAGTGCCATCCCACGGCAACTGGCTTACCCTGAGATAATGGCATGAATCCCTGCGTGGGGCAGAGCCCTCAGGACCGAGTGACCTCTTACAGGTCCCGACCTCACACTGTTGCTTCGGGGATTAAGTTCCCAGCACGTGAACTAGGGGGGCACATTCAAACCATAACAATCATCCACTGAAATTTTGGAAATACAGAAAAATAAAAAGAAGGAAAAAAACACCAATAGTCTTTTTACCAAAAGAAGTCACTCATAACACTTTATTTCCATCTAGCTCTTTCTCTGTGAATAGTATTTTTGGGCATAGCTGTGAGCATATTGTTTTTAAGATTTTTGTCTCATGATTTTTCAAACATTAGGTCATAGGAATTTTTCAAAGTTATTACAAGCCCTTTGTAAAATAATTTTGTATTGTCCTTCTTTTTAAAATTTATTTCTAAATGTATATGCTATGGTGATACATCCTCTTGGGTTCCCTTCATCTGAGCGTGTCTTCATTTCACCTCCCTTCCTGAGGGGTATTTTTGCTGGATCGAGGAATCATGTCTTTGGTAAAAATAATTTTCAACTCTCTTCCGGTCTCCATGGTTTCGGATGAGAAATTTGCCGTCATTCAAATGTGTCTCCTTTGTACGTAATGTGTTATTATTCTGTGACAGATTGTAAGTGTTTTTCTTTATCTTGGCCTTTAGCAGTTGGATGGTGGTGTCTCCTGGCACAGTTTTCTTTGAGTTTTTTTGCTTGAGGTTTGCTGAGTTTCTTGATTCTGTAAATTTACATCTTTCACAGCATTTGGGAAGTTTAAGACACTATTTAGTTAGATCTGTTTTGCATCACACTGTCTCTGGGTCGCCAGTGGCATGAACGTTAGGCCTTTGGGATTGTTCCACAGAACTCTGAGGCTCTGTTCATTTGTTGTCAACCTTTTTTCTTTGTCATTTGGATAACCTCTATTGATCTATCTTCAAATTAACTAATTCTTTCCTTTGTCATTTCCATTCTGTTATTGTGCCCCTCTAGGGATTAAAATCATTGTACTGTTTGCATTTTTTTTTTTTTTTCTTTTTTTTTTTGTGACAGAGTCTCAATCACTTGCCTGGGGCAAGTGCCGTGGCGTCAGCCTATTTCACAGCAACCTCAAACTCCTGGGCTCAAGCAATCCTACTGTCTCAGCCTCCCAAGTAGCTGGGACTACAGGCATGAGCCACCATGCCCGGCTAATTTTTTCTATACATATTTTTAGCTGTCCAATTAATTTCTTTCTATTTTTGGTAGAGACGGGGTCTCGCTCTTGCTCAGGCTGGTCTTGAACTCCTGAGCTCAGAACGATCCGCCCGCCTTGGCCTCCCAGAGTGCTAGGATTACAGGCGTGAGCCACCACGCCCGGCCTGCTGTTTGCACTTTTCAGTTTTAAAATTCTCACTTGGTTCTTTTTTGTTGGTTTTATTATATTTCATTACTGAGGACTTTTAACCT
>CAUYSK010114661.1:0-12631 GCA_963575035.1 Avahi laniger
TGTTTAGGTATGCTTATATACACAAATACCATTGTATTACAATTTCTTACAATATTCAATACAGCCCATGCTGTGCAGGTTTTGGCATAGGAGCAATAGGCAATACTGTATAGCCTAGGTGTGTAAATAGGATATACTGCCTACCTGTGTAATAGGATATATCGTGTAAATTTCCATAAGTACAATCTATCATGTTTTCATAATGATGAAATATCATAACAATGCATTTTTCCAGAATATATTCCCATTATTAAGCAGCACATGATTGTAAATGTCATATCATAAAGTTAATATAATTCCTATGAGGTGAAATACCTCACGAAAGAAAATGAGAAGGAGAAAAAGGAAAAATGCTCATAGAAAAAGGTATAAAGGAGATATGAAGTTTATAATACAAAGAGTTAAAATACATAAAAAGCCTACTTTCATCACTATACACACATAATTTCAGAAAATCAACTATGGAATTTTTCACTTCTCAAAATTGCAAAGATTAAAAGACAAAAACCTGGACATGGCAGGATTGTTGATAATAGCCAAAATGTGAAAATAATGCAAATTTCTATCAGTGGATAAATGGATAAGCAAAATGAGGCAGGTTCATACAATGGAATATTAATAGGTGATAGAAAGAATGAAGTACTGATACTTGTTACAACATGAATGGTCCTTGAAAACATTATGCCTAATAAAAGAAGGTAGGCACAAAAGATCACACATATTTTATAATTCCATCAATATGAAATGTCCACAAAAGAAAAATTTATAGAAACAAAGAGTAGATTAATAATTGCCAGAGTCTGGAGTTAGGGAAAAAGTGGAGAATGATTGCTAATGGATATTAAGTTTCTTTTTGAGGCGATGGAAATGTTATGGAACCCAAAAGAGGTGGTGGTTGCACAACATTATGTAACACTAAAACAAAAAAGAAATAAAAAAAAGAAAAATGAAATACTAAAACAAACAAAAAAACTAAACTGCATACTTTAAAAGGTGAACTTTATGATATATGAATTATATCTCAGTAACTCTGTTATTAAAAAGAGTTAAGAACTAATACAGACCAAAATATTAAAATTCTTACAATTGCATTCCCATGAGGAGTATAAAATATCTTGAGGTCAATTTGAATATTTCCATCAAAAATTATTTTAAATGTGTGGTGGGTAGTACAATGGGTGCTCCCAAAATGCCCATGTCCTAATCCTTGGAACCTGTTTATGTGCTACATCATATAACAAGAGGGAATTCATATTGCAGTTGAGATTAAGGTCACTAATCAGCCGACTTTAAAATATGAACAGTATTGTGGATTATTCAGGTGGGTCCAATGTAATCACAAAGATGCTTAAATGAAAAAAGGAAGGCAAAAATGTCAGAACTCGAGAGATGGCATTGTGAGCAACTGTTATTGGCTTTACAGATTAAAGGGGCCCAAAAGCCAAGAAATGTGAGCATTCTCTAAAAGCTGGAAAAGGCAATTAAACAGATTCTCCTGTAGAGACTCTAGAATGTAATGCAGCCCTCCTGACACTTTCATTTTAGCCCAGTGAGACCCATTTCACTACTGATTCTCCTAAAGAATAAGCTAATAAATTTATGCTATGCTAAGCCACTAAGTTTTATAGCGATTTGTTGTAGTAGCTATAGAAATCAATAAAGTATGTATATCATTTAAGTGAACAATCCTAATTTTAATAATTTAAAATATAGAAATAACATAAACATTCACAAAAATTAAACTAAAATCAAATGTCAGTCATTTTTTGTGGTACTCACAATAGTGAAAAACTAGAAATGACAATTTTCAAAAAAAACATTAAAAATTGTTTAAATATACCAGACTATATCAGTGGGGTAAGTAGCTATGTAGTAATTAAAATATGTCACAGAAGAAAATTTAATGAAATTAAAAATTCCCTTTATGTGATAATATTAAAATGACAAGTTACGATGATAGCATAATTGTTTTTGGTAATGGTTATGAAAGGACATAAAACAAAATAGTAAGTATTTCTGGGCAATTTGAATTAGATGCAATATATTTTCATTTAATTTTTTAAAATTTTTCTGTATTTTTAAGATTCTCTAATAATTAGAAGCCACCACCTTTTAATATATTAAATGTCAAAATGATATCATAACTCATCTTCAAATAACATCATTCATCATGGTATTTTTGGTATTTTACCATTCATCATGGTATAGGTGTTCCCAATTAGGCATATTACTAATAATTATCTTAGTTTTTACATTGTGTTACCCCATCTATTGAAAAATATCTTGTAAATGAGTCTGGTTATAGCCAATAATCAAAAGAAATTCCTGAGTAAATGCTACTTCAAGGAAGGAAAATATGGAAAGCAGTATATTAAGTACTTGAACTTTTAACGGTAGTCATTTAGTTTTTTGAATATAGTTTGCACTACTGGATCATTAATCTATCATATTCTATGAAAACGGAAAGTATTCATGTCATATATGTTTTATTAGTTAACTTATAAGTACATTAAAAGCAGTTTTACATAAGGATCTTGAATGATAAAAAGATCTGCACCAGTGGAAAATGGGAGGAAAAATAAATATTTATTTCCAGAAAACAAAGCAAAAGCAAAGCCAATATTTTCCCAGAAATCTGGGAGATATGCATTACTATTTCTGTTTTAGAGAACACTATATCTTAGCAATAAGGAACAAATGAGGAGGAGCAGATTTGGAGAAAGTGATGGATGAATTAAGTGTTAGATTCATTTGATTTAAATACTTGAAGCTCTGACTCAGGTGGGGCAAAGGCGATATATGTAACCTAAACATTTGTAGCCCCGTAATAAGCTGAAATAAAAAACAAATTAAAAAATGCCTATGGAAAATTCAGGTTAGATTTTTAGTTGAAATTATAGATATAAAATGTGATAGAGAGGTACATGGTAAAATACATATTGGAGTCCCTTCACATATTGAAAGCAGTTGAAGTTTTTAAAGGGATAGGACTTCAAGAAGACTATAACAGAACTTCAAACATGTTAAGTTTCAAGGCAGAGACCATTCACACTGTACATTAATACACAGACCTTCTAGCATCTGTCCTGGTGCTGTGAGTCTGCTGCTCAGGGATGAACCTGTATGAAATGTGCTAATAAATCAAATTTAAAGAATTTAACTGAGGATAGTTCTTGGATCAACCCAAGGATGTTGTCGAGCCTACCTTGATCAAATAGCACACTTTTGTATAACAATACAATAACCATATAACAATATGAAAATTTTTGGTACATTTATGAAAAAATGAAGTACTTTCCCATGTAGAAAGTTACGAACTTCTTTCACATATTACTTTACTAACATAATTCACCTTCAATATCTTTTCAGCTCTCATTCTAAAACACAGATTTGTATTTCTTTAAAAAACACTTGAAAAGACACTGTCGATCCCAATCCATGTGTCGGGTCTCTTATACAGCTGTTTTCTCCACACAGCTCATAATTCTCTGCCTTCCATCAGCTCTGAATCACTCCTCTGAATCTCTTCTTTTCTTGTCAACTCATTGAAATTCTAGACATCCAGGTTCAAAAACAAATGTTATCCTGTCCTCCTCCCGATTTTTAATTGCTTCCTTATCTGCATTCCCATAAGCCAATTACAGATCTTTCCCCATTGCACTGCATCTAATTGCTAGTTGTCCACTAGAGGTTGAGCTGTTCACAAAACACAAATATATTTTATTTATCTTTGTGTTCCCATTATCTAGTATAATGTGGCCTGCTGACAGTACATAATAAAAAAAATAAGATTGTTTAGTTAAATCCAATGAGACTGTTTATGTGTAAAAGATCTTTCACTGATTACATATGGTTTGAACATTCATGTTGGACAGACACATTAGTGTTAACTTCCTTAGTATTTCTTCAGCTTTTATTTTAGTACTTATTATAGATAGCCTTATTGGTTGCTCACTCTGGACTTTAATTAAAGACTATAGGGTACATCTATAATAGGTCTTAAGGACCTCACCAAATTAGGACTTAGTTCTTGGTCAAAACTGCATGTGATAACAGCCTAAAAAAAAAAAAAGCAAGCAAAAAATATATAATATTTTAAAACCACAAGAAATAGACATAGCAAGTTTGTGTTAAATAAAATATTCTTTATTCTGAAAATCTCTGTGAAACTTATTTTAAGAAAAACAAATTTAATATTGGTTCTTTAATCCCTCTGCATATTAGAATCAGGAAAATAGTAGCAGGAGATTGACAGTTATCTGAAGACACAGTGAACACAGAGAAGTGACATGCTGGAAACAAAGAAAAGAACAGTGCTCTGAGACAATTTACAGTAAAATAAAACAGTCCCATAAATCTCAATAGCTCCTGGGACTGCCACTGTATTAACATGGCACCGACTAATAGTAGATGTTTTTATTTGATGATGTGACATTTAAACAAGAAAAATTATACTTCTAGAAAAAATGACAACTCGAAGGCAAGCATTTAAATCCTCTCTTCCCAAACTCTGAATGATAGAGACAAAGGAAAATATTAAAATGGATAAACTCTCTGACTGTGTTTAGAAACTTAAAGCCTAAGTCCATGTAAGGGATCCACTTTAAGAAGTTTCAGAATCAATGAGGCCAAATGGAAGAAGATATTAAAATGACCTCAACCTCCAACTGTGACATGGTGTTTCCTTGTGGTAGGAAGTCAAAGAAGAGATGATCATGATCTTGATAAAGCTCCATTACAACCATTAACTTCAGAGGTCAGGGTGAGGCATCGGACAAATGAAGACCTATTCTGAATCTCTTTTCTCTATTGAAAAATTAATAGCATTGGAAAACCTAAGGACAAATCCAGTCATATCAAATAAAATGAGGCTGATTTCTTTCTGGCTATAAGATTAAAATAATAATTTTTTAAAAGTTTCCCATTGTAAATAGCATATAAAGTCCAGGACAAAGAAGAAAAGGAGGAAGAGGAGGAGAAAGATATGAAAATATGATTCAGTGGCTTCAAGGAACAAAGGAAGACTGCACAGACAGAGGATCCTGCTGGGAATTCTTGCAGACTTAGCTCATATCTCATACTTCACTCAACAGGAATAGAGATTTCAAGATGAAATAGCATCATATGGAACAAATATAAGATACAGTTGGACTATACAAAGGCTTATTCCTTTTATGGTCAATGCATCAAAATTATCTCCAAATTTAAGCAGTGTTTAATACTACACTCCATAACCATGACTATAGGAAAATATGTATGATAAGTAATTTATACCTATATAATCTATATGAAATGGATATAAAATGCTTTGAAAGACTAATATAAGGAATGGCAAAGATCTAAGTTTCATATAAAAAATGGTTATGATGATGACTCTTACTAAATATTATTTTATACTAATAATATTTTAATTTATGTATTTCCATTTCCAGTGCATAGGGAGATGGCATCTGGTCTGATACCAGAATAAAGAAAAAAATCAGTAATCTTAACAGATATCATCTCTGAAAAAAAGTTCTATTAATAATTTCTAAAACAAAGAAGTCACATTACAAGAATATTAATAAAAATATTTCAGTGATGATCAAAGTTATTTTAAAATAACTTATGTTTCCAAGATGAGATAGGAGTGAGGGATGAAAATACTCCTACAACAAAAATGCCCATAAATATATTCCTATAAAGAAACCAGAATTTATTTGAGTAAGAACACAGGGCAAAATATCCTAATTTAAGAAAAGTAAAAACTCTCTTCAATAAGGTATTCTCTCATTTCTTAAAGAAGAGATCCTGTGAGTTTAGGAAAGCTAAAGAAGTGCAAATAAGATAGTTGAGGCTATAGTAACTAAAACAGCATGGCACTGGTACAAGAACAGAGACATAGACCAATGGAAAAGAACTAAGAACCCGGATGTAAAACCATCCTCGTATAGCCATCTAATCTTTGATAAAAAATACAAAAACATGCTCTTGGGAAAAGAATCCTTATTCGATAAATGGTGCTGACAAAATTGGATAGACACAGGTAGAAGACTGAAACAGGATCCACACCTGTCACTTCTCACAAAAATCAACTCGCAGTAGATGACAGACTTAAACCTAAGGCAGGAAACTGTAAGAATTCTAGAAGAAAATGTTGGAAAAACTCTTACAGACATTGGCCTAGGCAAAGAATTTATGAAGAAGACTCCAAAGACAATCGCAGCAACAATAAAAATAAATAAATGGGACCTGATCAAATTAAAATGTTTCTGCACAGCCAAGGAAATTATTGTAAGAGCAAATAGACAACCTATGGAATGGGAGAAAATATTCACAAGCTACATATCCCATAAAGACTGATAAACAGAATCTATACAGAACAGTAAAATCAGCAAGAAAAAAATCAAACAACCCCAGTAAAAAGTAGGCAAAGGACATGGACAGAAACTTCCAAAGAAGATAGACGATTGGCCAATAAACCTATGAAAAAATGCTTAACATCTCTAATCATCAGGGAAATGCAAATCAAAACCACAATGAGATATCACTGAACTCCACTGACAATGGCTTTTATCAAAAAGTCCAGGAACAATAAATGTTGGCATGGATGCAGAGAGATAGGAACACTCATACATCACTGGTGGGATTGCAACCTAATATGACCTCTATAGAAAGTAATATGGACATACCTCAAAGAGCTACAAGTAGAACTACCATTTGATCCAGCAATCCCAATACTGGGCATCTACCCAAGGTGACAAAAGACATTCTATAAAAAAGACATCTGCACTTGAATGTTTCTAGCAGCACAATTCACAATTGCAGAGATGTGGAAACAATCCAAGTGCCCATCAATACATGAGTGGATTAATAAAATGTGATATATATATACCATGGAGTTCCACTGAGCCACAAAAATCAATGGTGATCTAGCACATCTTGTATTATCCTGGATAGAGATGGAACCCATTCTGCTAAGTGAAGTATAACAAGAATGGAAAAACAAAAGCACCACATATACTCACCATCAAATTTGTATTAAATGATCAACACTTATCTGTACACATAGTAGTAACATTCATTGGGTGTTGGACAGGTGGGAGGGGGAAGGAAGGGATGGGTATATTCACAACTAGGGTGTGCAGTGCATACCATCTAGGGGATAAACACACTTGAAGCTCTGACTCAGGTGAGGCAAAGCCAATGTATGCAACCTAAACATTTGTACCCCCATAATATGCTGAAATAAAGTATTAAAAATAAATAAATGAAAAATTTTTAAAAGATAGTTGATTATTTTACTTTACAAAGTTATTTCAGCTTTCCATTGAGCACATATCTAAACTCCTGTCTTAAATTGCCTCAGTAGAATAGGGACAGAGTCTACTTTTCACCTTAGAGAGATTGGTACACGCATAGGTTTTCTTGATGAGAAAAAGAGAATTCAACTGGTATTAGAATTCAAAACATTGTATGTGGTCATATCTTTCTGACTAGTAGAAAGTTATCTTTGATTCACTCTACATTCTTTACCAAAAGATTCAGAACTACTTTTCTCCTTTAAAAGCAATAGGAAAATATTTTAAGGAAAAATATGATTGCAAATATTTATTGTCTTTTACTCATTTTATAAGGACAGATGACTATAGATAGAGCCTTAAGAAAACTGCTGAAGTTAGAACAAGATTATCAGAGTGAGACAAAGTCATTGCAGAATACAAGAGAGAATTTTCTCCATGATTTAGAGGAGGAGAATATATTGATAAATAAGAGTATGTTTCAGAAAAGAAGAATATATTATAGAACAATTAAGAGGAATAGAAATTATTGAGGAAAGATAACCTGACAGTAATTTTTTAAAAACCAGCTTTTAAAATTTAAGACCAAGTCCAGGACACTAGATCCAAGTAAATGCCCTCCCATTGAAGCCAATCTGGTTGATTTAACACCCTTTTATATCACCATGTGCCCACTGTGGCCATCTTTTAATTTTTCAATGGAATTAAATAATCTACTTATATTATCTCCTATCTAAACATCTTTTCTCATAATCTTCATTAGCCTGTTGCTAAAATAATGTCTGCTCCCAATTTACCAGTTATTAGAAGAAATCTTCATGAAATGTCATCAATAGGTTCTTGGTGATTGTGATTCTAAGCAAAATGACTACAAAGAAATCAACTGTTTTTTTCATCAAAGTTATCACAAAAGGACATTATTCAAGGACGTATTGTTTCACTTAAATTCGCAGCCTCCAAAATCCTATCAACAACTTTAAATGAGGATTTACTTAATATTCTAAAGCATATATAAGAGCTCACCTCTTTCTTAAAAAAAAAAACTCCAAAATAAAAATGAATACATCTGAAACACAATCAGTTAGTGAGGAAACAACTTAAGGATTTCTACCAGAATTTAGTTCAATAATAACATGAAATAGAAATAGTAATTTAAGTCTGTGGCCATACTGCCCTGAGCGAGTCCAATCCCGTCTGACCTCGGAAGCTAAGCAGGGTCGGGCCCGGTCAGTACTTGGATGGGAGAAACAGTGATTTAAGTAATGATACAGAAGTTAATTTAGAAAATAAAAACATTATTATGATGATTTCTAGAAATTATACACAGAATTAAAATGTAATAGAAGGATTTTTTTCTTGAGCTAATATTTAAATTTTCTTATTGAAAGGATCTATCAATGACATGATAGGAGTACTGAGTAAAGATACACAAATAGACATAAACTACTGAAAATATTGAATTTGAATTTTAAAGAGGGGCAATGGGCTCCATTCTGTAGTGGTTGAAAGAATGGGCTTTGGATTCAGATTTACATTCTATGCTCTTGTTTACCAGTCACTAGTTATGAAACATTGGGGAAATTACTATATCTCTATAGCCTAACTTTTCTCCTTTATGTAATATGGGTATTAAATAGTATCTACATCATAGATTTGTTGTGAAAATTACATGCATAATGAATGTGAAGCAGATGCCATAGCACCTGAAGTAGTTCCTGAGACTGGTGATGTATGTTTCAAGTACTCATGTCCTTCTCTTTTCTCTCCCTGTGTGTGTGTGTGTGTGTGTGTGTGTGTGTGTGTGTGTCTGCCTCTTCACACACAAAGTCATAAGGAAAACTAAAAATATTTTGAATTTAATAAAAACAACATATCATAATTTTGAAACAGAAAATAACTTGAAGAATGTATTATATTATATGCTTATATGAGACAAAAAGAAAAATTAGAAATTAAAAACATCTAAAATTCCATCTTAGGAAAACAAGGAAAAAAGGACAAATTAAATTCAATGCAGTCAAAGTAAAGGAAGCAATAAATGTAAAAGCAGAAATTACTAAGATTATAAGAAAAAAAGCAATTAAAAAACATTAATGAATCTGAAAGCTGCTTCCTTAATCATAATAAGAGAGCAATAGTGATAATAAATCTCTATCAAGATTGATATAAAAAGTAGGTAATATCTTAATTACCAATTACCAGTGATGAGAGAGGAAATTTCTATAGACTTTAAAGGCATTAAGGGCAAATCATGTAAGGTATTTTTGTCAATAAATTTTGATACCATAGGTGAAATAGACAAATTCCTTAAAAAACATAAACTACCATAGTTCACTCCCTGAGAATTAGATAACTTGTATAGCACATGTAATGGTGAAAGATGGACTTACTTCCTTCTATGACTAGATATATGCTCTCACAATTTCTATTCAATATCATAGTGGTAAATGTACCACGAATTGAGGAAAGATTAAAATAAATAAATAGCACTATATCTATTAAAAATATTTATTTCATGGTTTAAAACTTCTGAGATCAAATAGCTTCATTGATAAATTCTATCAAATATTTAAGGAAGAAATAACATCAATTTTGTACACTTTTAGAAAATTGAGAAAGAGGGAAACACTTCCCAATTTATTTTATGAAATCAGTATTGCCCTAAAACAAATGCATTCAGAGTTTACAAGTGAAGAAAACTTATAGGGACCTTAAAGAAATATATGTTCAGAAATCCATAATAAAATATTAGCAAATTAAATTTAACAATATATAAATAATACCTGAAGACCAAATGGAATTTATCCCAGGAACATGAGATTTGTTCAACATCTTAGTATCAATCAAAGAAAATCACCACATTTTCAACAATTTCAAGCATACTGACACATATACAAATTTAAAAAATCATACAATCCTCTCAATAGATACAGAAAAAGCATCTGGCAAAATATCCCATCCACTCATGATTAAAATTCTCACCAACATAGGAATAGAAAAGAACATACACATTTTGACACAAATACTCTAACAAAAACCCACATTTAACATTTAATAGTGAAAGACTGATTTACTTACACCTATGATTAGATATATGCTCTCACAATTTCTATTCAATATCATACTGGTAAATGTACCATGCATTAAAGCAAGATTAAAAAATAAATAAAAGATATATGGATATTAAAAGAAGAATTAAAAATTATCTCTATCTGTTGATTACTCATTACCTACAAAGTAACTGGGATTACTAAATGAATTTACTGAGGTCCCAAGATATACAGTCAGTAACGTAAGAAATTGATTGCATTTCCTATACACTAATAATTTAAAAATTAGAAAACTGAAATTTATAGATGCCACTTATTATGGCATCAAAAATGTGAAAACTTACCTATACATCTAACAAAAGACATGCAAGGGAAATTTGTATGATAAATTTCTATGTTAAAACCATAAAACACTGATAAAAAAAGAAAAATGTGAATAAATGGTTTATAGATTGGATAGCCTAGAATTAAGTTGCTAATTCTTTTCAAATTGTTCTATAGATTTAATGAAATTTATATGGAAGCAAAAAGAACATTGAATAGCCACACCTATTTTCAGCAGAAAAAAAGTGGAGAATTTATACTACCTGACATACTGTAACACTACAGTAAATGAGAGAGTGTGGAATTGGCATAAAATAGATATGTGGATCAATGGAACATAACCACATACACATATACAAAAGCTGTGACTTATCTGAAATAATGTTTGCTCTTCATTAACTAATATAATTTTCTTCTGAGTTGAAGTAATTGCACAATAGTTTTTCTTGGATATTTGAGGTATATACACATATTAAGGACAATTAGTAATTGTTTCATATATCATTTATTTTTAATACATATTTTTTATTTCCAAAATGTGCAGACTAGTACTTCCAATACAATGTTCAACAATAATTATTTTTTCTGTATCCTTCTTTTTATATTTTACTTTAGTGAGGATGTTTCCAGTATTTTGCCACAAACATTTTATTAACAATAAAACTGGTTTATGACATTATGTAGACATATGTATGTATATATTATGAATAAATTAATATATATTCATTTATTCATCTTTTATGGACTCTTTTGAGAATAACTGTTACAGTTTATCAGAAACATTTCCAGATTCCAATAAAACAATCATTTTGTAATGTATTTGTATGGCAAATTAGATTTCCTAACTTTGAAACATTTTTGGATTATTGACACAAAAAATATGGTCATAGTAGATTCTTCTTCTAATGTATCCTAAATTGAACTAAATTACACTAATGTACTAAAATTGCTAGCATTTTAGTTGGGGTTCTTACATCAGCATTCATTAGATATTGGTCTGTAGTTCTTTTTGTTTTGCAATCAACATAATGCTGCAGTATCATGACAATACATACTTGATAAATTTTTTATTCATTTTCTATACTTTAGGCCAGTGCAAAATAGCCTGGAAATTAACTATGTTGTATTAAATCATCTAAGATTTACTTATTTATTTTTACAGGAATGGCAATAGTAGCTCTTTCATAACCTATTTCTGGTGTGAAAATCCATCTATTTCAATTTTCTATCTCTGGGCATTTTTTAAAAAGTTCTCCATTCTAACTAGATTTTCAAACCATTTTTCATATAGTTGGGCAAACTACCCTTTATAAATTTTATCTTCTTCTATCTGTGGTTATGTTTGTGTACAATTTCTCATTTTTGCTAATTTACGTGTTTCTACTCACCTATTTTTCATGATTACATTAGTTAGTGATATATCAATCTATTCATTATTTCATAGTCCACTTTTTTTATAGTGTTTACTTTTTTATAATTTATTTACTTCTGCTCTGCAGCTTGAATCCTTACCTTCAATTTATGCCACTGTGCTTTCTAAATACCTAGTCAAGTGGCTATTTCAAGTTGTCTTTATTTTCTCATTTTATTAAGATGAATTTCTTAGGTTATAAATATTCTGTCAATCATAGTTTTAGCCATATTTCTTAGTTACAAATATAAAGTATATTCATTTTGCTTCATTTCACTTTTCTGACCTGAAAATTGTTTTGGAGAAAAGTTTTTAAAATATTTTAAATGACCAGGTAAAATGCTCACTGTTTGATTTTTTATTAATGTCTAAATTAATTAAATGGTTCTCTGAGAATACATTTATAGTATTTCTATTTTTAATTTATAAAATTGGCTTTGAAAGTGAATAAACAATTATAATATATTATATATTTGTATATCATATGCTATTTTAATATATAATATTATAATTGTTACCCTAGAACTGCAGTCTCCAATTCCTGGTCTACAGACCAGTACTGGTCC
>CAUYSK010114664.1:0-12210 GCA_963575035.1 Avahi laniger
AAAAAAAAAAGAAAAGAAAATTGTGCCCCTTTTCTGGATTTGCTTCCTAATTTTCATCATTCATATATATATATATATTCTCCTTCCTATCATCATCAAATCAAGGTATGATAAATTTTTTAAAAACCTTTTACCCTTTCCAGAGCAAAAAGACACTGAATGGTCATCTTTAATTAAATTCTGTTAATTTAGTAGGAAATGCACTAACACATAATACATTAAAATGCAGTCCCTCCTAACTGTGAGCTCTGCAGGACCATGTCTTAGTCATCAATTTCCTCCCCTGTAAAATGTGAATAATAACAATCCCTACTTCAAAAAGTTGTTGTGAAGATTAAAATAGATAATCTTTGTAAAGTGCTAAGAACAATACCAAACACATATTAAAGAAATAAATACACACACACGCGCACTCACAGTGGGTTTTGTTTTGTTTATCTTCCAACACTTGGGCTGCCTCAGTGTTCAAACAGTTCACATTCCAAATATTTCTGATTGTCGCTGTTACCAAAAACACAAACAAACTGTGTCCCCTGCTTTCACGAAGGCGAATGCCATTTACCGAGTGGCCCAGGCCAGAAGCCTGTGAATCATCCAACTAATCTCTCTTCCTTACCCCCACATGGAACCAATCGTAAGTTCTGTCTCTCAGATCTGATCCTTTACCATCCCCGCAGCCTCTCCCGTCAAGAGTGCCCCATCCATCTCCATCACGTGGTCTCCCGGCCTCCAGCCTTGCTGTGGCAACTAGAGTGCTTTGTCAGTTCCCCACTGAAACCCCTTCCATGTCTTCCAAACAGTCAAAATTCCCTTTAAAAACCATTGAGGTTGGTACCTTTCTACTTCACAGGCCTCATCTCTCACCTGCTCCATCCCACCCTTCTGTCCCAACCTCTTCCCACGCTTCAGCCAAACGGAACACGTGCAGGTTTCTCAGATGTGCCCTGCCCTCCCCGTCTGCAGACACTCATTCACACCTGCCGCCTCCCTTACCGGGCACACTCTTCTTCCCTCTGTTTGCCTGGCTAACATCCATTCACTCCCTGCTGATTCAACGTACATATCATTCCTTCCAGGAAGCTTCTGAGGATTCCCCTGGCCTACGGGAGCCACCCCTCCAGCAGCCTGTGCCTTCTAAGGCCCCCCACACAGCGCACTTCTTTCGGACGGCTTGCGTACAGCTCTGTCTTCTCCACTAGACAGCCAGCTTCAGGAAGTCTGGGGCCTTGTCTGGCTTCCTCATCATTGTAAATCTAACTGGCATGATGCCTGGCACGTAAAAAGGTACTTGAAACATTTTTTGGATGAAAAAAATTGTCATGTTAATTTTTTACTACCAAAAAGAAGAGCCATACATTTGTGATTAGTGTCATTCCCTTAGGCTCCAAACCTACCCCCATGAAGGGAGGTTTAAAATAATCACAAAGACATACAGCAATTCATCTGCAGACTCCTCTTCTCCAGACACTGCCAGAAAAGCCATCTTTATAATCCTTTAGGATCATTTAGATGGAGTACTAGGAGAGGATCATTATGATTTTATAATTCTGTCTGTGTACTCTGAGTAACTACACGGTATCTGGGACATGCAAGCTAAGCTAACATTGCTACTTATTAAAATGCAGACATCTAACCAAGACTGTCTTTCTATGAATGAATACATTTACAGTGAGTGTTAGGTCCTCTTGACATCAAATTTGATGTACACAACTCTACTAACTTGATACCATAAGATAGAGAGAACAAAGGGAATTCCTAAATAGAGAAATTATAATATGAATGTGGTTCTACATAAGAAAGTGTATGGTGGAAGAAAGGAAGGAAATACAGTTTAGGAATAAATTTAAAAAATCACTAAGTTAAAATGCTGAAAATTCTCAGAGACAAATCACATTGCCTACATTATACACATGTCCAAGTATCTGTGCTATAGACTAATAGGTAAGGGGAGATCAAGTAATCAATATTATTGATAAAATAATTGAAATAGAAATAGCACAAGGGAATAGCAATCTGATTAGGAATACAGACTAGGGGAAAGGCAATTTAATCCAATTTGCATACACTATTTGACTAAATTATATTAGCCTATTGATCATTCATGAAAAACAAGCTATACGTTTGCAAAAGCCATGCTAAGAGAACTTCTTTGCTATAGTAAAAAAATATATTTTAGTTGACATTTTAAATTTTATTTTTTAATCTAGTTTTTAAAAAGCAGTTGTGAAAGATCTTATACTAGCTAATGCAAAATTTGTAGTCCTGGAAATTGAGTTATCTGCTTGCTTCTAGAAAAATAAGCCACAAATATGGAGTTTTATCATTTAGAATATAATTTATAAAATGCAACTTGAGTAACATTAGATGACTTATTTTATAAAAATTGTTAAAAGTTGGCAGCCCAGTTACATAAGGCTGTATAATCTGAAATAGCAAAGATGGCCATGGAGGTTTATAGATCTTTGAAACTCAAAAATCTTACTGCTAGAAAAGGGAGAAAAAATACAAAGCAGCATAGATTTCCATTAGAAATTTCCTAGAGAGAAATGTTCCAGGTTAAACATTAGACACTGCAAATACACCAAGTCAATTTAGTTGTCTCTCTCCCATAATCGGTCACTACTTAGTTCTGCCCCCAGCTAACAGGTGGGCTGAAATCAACCTTATTTCAACAAACCAAACATCCAAACTATGTAATCATAGGATGACATCTGAGCATGATCTGGCTGGCTACTTATAAAGGAGTCTTTCACAATGATAGATGGGAATTTTCATTGTTGACCAAGCTAGACACTAAGGCACACCGCCTGCATACTTCATGCTGAAATCAACCAAGTGCAAATAAAGAGCCCTACCTTTAAAAAAAAAAAAAATGCCTCCATCCATCTGTTCTCATATACACTGGCACTTGTTTTATTTTGTACATAAAGATAAGACTATTAACTTCCTAGTTTTGAAGCATGGGCCTTTTCAGTGGTTTTTCCAGCATAGTGCTACATGAGAGCTGAGTTCCACATACACTTTTTGACAACCTTTAACCAGCACCACGCTTGAGAAGACAGCTGACTCTTTGGGGAACAGCATGGAGCCAGGGACCTAGCAGATATGAGAGACCCGTGGGATCCAACCCAAGTTCTTGACCTCATCTCACCATACTACCCCATCAGGGAAAGTTCAAAGATTTATTGCTGCTATGTTCTACTCTGAATCTTTGAAACAAAGTTTCCCACAATCCAAAAATACTTCCCCAAAAAGTTAAATATTTAAGATTGCATGTGCACGGGCACACACACACACACACACACACACACACAATTTGTTCTAAATTACAGAGAAATAAAATTTAAAGTGTCTAACCTGAGTTTCTATATCCTAATCAAATATGAAACTATTATCACAGATGACTTCATCTAATGGTTTCTTATAACTGATTACCCTGGGTTTCGCCACCTTTATTCTTTTAACACATCACTCTCTGGGGTTTCTTTACTGGACATACAATCGTGAGGAAAAATGGAAACATCTCTTTGGATTGAAATGTCTGTCCAGAGTGCTATGCTATCTCCCGTTCTAAATACAGAAACCACCCTCCAAAACAGGAACATTCCCCAAACCGTTTCCCTTCATGGTGGGGCTACAAGTTATAATACTTTAAGAAAAAATTCTGACTGGAAGTACCAGCAAATCACAGCACCACGTGCTTATCTACATGGAAGAATGCTCTGAAACTTGAGAAATGACAGGAGCTACCAACAAGGATTGCTACCAGTCGGTCCAGCAGTTTTCCCTACGTGCTGCCTGCTCCATGAACGAGTGCGACAGCTGGCAGCACTGTGTCCAGGGTTCTACAGGAAGGCTGTGACCCACAACACCTTAGATTAGAAGGCATTTTGAAATTTACATCAATCTAAATTCATCTCCACCATTTTTCCACACAACTGAAATGTCTAAGTCAGAAGAATGTATTTCTATTTAAAAATAGATAGAAAAGAGATACCACACTTTCTTTCAATAGGTTGTTAATAGTCTTCTCCAATTTAAAAAAAAATAAATTTCTTTAAATCTGGCCTAAATTCTCCAATCTTCATACCATAACTTAATTTTGATTCTGCCATTTTGTTACCCAGCAGTAATAGAGAAGAGCTAATCACCATATTTTTTATAAGCATTGAAGCCAGTTATTAATTGGGTCTAAATAATTTTTTTCCTTGAGTTAACAATATCGGATTCCTGGCTTCAACCGATCCTCCTGCCTCAGCCTCCCAGCATGCTAGGATTACGAGCATGAGCCACTGCACTCGGCCTCTTTTCCATGTATCTCACCTTTTAAAACTCTTTCCAGAGTCCTCCTACAATAATTACCTTGTTGTAATTTCTGACTGAAATGTGTTACGTGTATTTATTTCTATATCCGTATGGTGAGAATCTCACCATTGGCTGGCATTCAGTAGGCTCTCGGTAAACATTCTTGAGAACATGCGAAATCATACATGAGCAGCATTCAATAAAAAAAATTGAGCATAGTTTATCCATCTTCCATGGCTAGACATTGCTATTTATTTGGTCATGTTTTCCTATTATTCCTGTCATATGGAAATAACCATGCTATTCCATCAAGAATAGTTCCTCTGACTTCACCAGAAAACTCAACAAGTTCATTCCAACAATTATTCTGGTTCAGGATGATAGGGAACAAAAAGGAAAAAATATATATAAACAATCATCCTAAAATGTGAACCTAAATATTGATTTTCTAGCATGTGCACAGGTATTTAAACTACCATCAACCAAAAGTTTGATATACCTTGGCAGAACTTCAAATGATTCACTGTATTACTTAGTCCCAAAATTTCATTTTTCTATATTCAATATAAGAATAACAAGCTCTTTTCTGTTCAATAAGTTTTGCTGTTGGAGTTGCCAAAAGGACTCTATTTTAGCAGGAACTTAAATGAAATGTTTTATTGAAAATAGTTTGACACTACAATTAAGGGGTATTTTTATTTTGAATTGACAAAGAAAATGGTATATATTTATGGGGTACAATATTATGAATATTATGTTATGATATATGTATACATTGTGAAATGATTAAATCAAGCTATTAACATATTCGTCACCTCATATATTTATCACTTTTTTTGATAAGAACATTTAAAATCTACTCTTTTAGCAATTTTCAAATATACAATATGTTATTATTATCTACAGCAGCGGTGCCTGCCTTTTTTGGCACCAGAGACTGGTTTCATGGAAGACAATTTTTCCACAAATGGTGGGAGATGGTTTAGGATGATTCAAGTGCGTCACATTTACTGTGCAGTCAAACCTCTCTGCTAATGATAACCTGTATTTGCAGCCGCTCCCCAGCACTAGCATCACCGCCTCAGCTCCGCCTCAGGCCATCGGGCATTACAGTCTCATAAGGAGCACAACCTACATCCCTCGCATGCGCAGTTTACGGTAAGGTTTGTGCTCCTATGAGAATCTAATGCTGCTGCTGATCTGACAGGAGGCGACACTTATGTGACGAAATGCAAGGGATGGGGAGAGGCTGTAGATACAGACGAAGCTTCACTTGCTAGCCTGCCACTCACCTTCTGCTGTGCGGCCCAGTTCCTAACAGGCCACAGACTGGTACTGTCACGGCCCGGGGCTTGGGGACTGCAAATATATCGTCAACATGCTGTACAACAGATCTCCAGAACTTACCCCTCCTAACTTTGTACTCTTACACAAACATCTCGCCATTCCCCACCCCGTCCCCATCCTTAGTCCCTGGTAACTAACATTCTGCTCTCTACTTCCATGAGTTTGACTTTTTAAAATTCCACATATAAGTGAGCACATGCTATTCAACCATAAAAATAAGGGAAATTCTGTCATTTGCAACAACATAGATAAACCTGGAGGACATTATGCTAACTGAAATAAGTCAGCCACAGAAATGCAAATATGTGGTATTTTTAAACATACACACTTAATTAGTAATTTGACTATTTTATCAGATACTTTTTCTATTTTTTTCTTAAAAGGTTGATAATTATTTCCTAAATGTTTAGTAAATGTATCCCTTCGTTTAGAAGAGCTTATTACTAGAATAAGAAATTATACTCTAACATCCTTAGATATTACGCTCTAATATCCTTGTCTACCAATTTCACAAATATTAAATTTCCTAAAATCATGTTTAAATATCAAACAGGGGCTGCAACAAATGCCATGATACATGTTAAGGGCCAAATTAAAATTGCCATTCTTTCAGCTTTTGATTAGAGCTGATTAAGGTTATTAATAGATATTTTTCATTAGACTAGTATTGTACAGGTTGACATAAACATTTCTCTCTTTCTCACTCTTGTTCAAACACACATAACATACATGTACACACACCCACACATACACACACACGCACACACACAGCTCAATACTGAAAAAAGGTAAAATAAGAAAGTGTGAAAGAAAAATGAAATACAGCCGGTTGTTCTTTAGCAGAAAACTCTTCATAGAACCTTAGCAAGGTCACAGAGACCTTGGAATCACCATGGTCACTGATGTGAACTGGCTTCCTTAAAAGTCTGCTTCTTACTTAGCAGTTATATTAGAGAGGTAGTGGAAAAGTATAAAATAAAAGATTGGGCAGGGGCTTCAATTACTGTTGGAAGAATTTACAAAAGTAGGCTTTATTTTCTTCGATTCTTCAATAAATTAGTAAACCTTATTAACATGATCTGGAAAGCCTTCCTCAAGTTAAAGAAATATTTAGGAGTTTAACTCTTTGGTAGGTCCCCCTTTGAGGCCCCTTGGGACCACAATTCCCAAGCTAAAGATTAGTGAGTTAAACCACAGGGTCCCCATGCCTTCCTGCAGTAAGGTTGATAATTACACTCAACCTGATGCCTAGAATCCCTTTCTCAACCACAAGCCTTTAAGTAGCAAATCTTATAGTATGTTTCATTAGAGATTATGCCTAATTATTAAACTTAAATGTGGACTTTTAATAATGATATTCAAAACCTTAAGGACACTCATCTGAGTAACTAACTTGAAGAACAACTAGGATTCCCACAAAGTTTTCAGACAAGGCAAAGTTTTGTGGATTCAAACACTCTCCTAAAGATACTTTCTCTGTGATACTCCTAAAGTTCTCCACTCCAATAAAGGAGAAACAAAATTTATCCAAATTCTCTATAAGAGAATATACCTACCTCAAGAGGAGTCTATGGGATAGCTTATAGAGCAACTCTTCGGGAAGACTTTCATTGGGGTCTTACTTCAGATTTTAATTTGTGGATTCCTTTTTGAGGCAACACTACTTCCAAGTAGACAGCACACTTATTCACGGATAGATCACTTTCAATAACGTGAGCCTGACCTTCTTCTGCTCTCTCTTCTTGCCTATTATTCCACCTGTGATTGGTACCTCTGCCAGCAGACGAGGAAGAGCAGATAAAAGAAGGAAAAACCCAAAACAGACTCTTGATTTTTTTTTAATATAAATGTGGGAAAGGGGTAAAAATTATCTTTACTGCTGACCCTGAGAACATGGATTAGCAAGATTCAAGGAAACAGTAATGAAGCTCTAGATTGTTGTGTATTAGAAATCAATAGGAACGAGAAGTCGCGGTAGACAAGAAAAGAGATGGGAGGAGGGAGAAAGAGAGAAGTCACCAAGGAGCCAGCCAAAGGCTGGAGCCTGAATTGGCATATACGATCAAGATACTTTTAAAATTGGGGAAGTCTAATATTAACTTTTGAGTGTTGACACTTCTGTATGACCTACAAAACCTACTCCACTTCTACAAACAATTGGTAAATTTCACCACACAGACTTATGTGAGTCAGGTATTCGAGTGGACATCCATGAAAGGATTTCATCTCTGGGTTGATGGGGTCATAAATAGACACAACCATAAAGAAACAAGAGAAGCCATAACTCAACCCATACTTTGGAAGCAGAGCTCAGAAGAAGTAAGCATGAGATAATAATTCCTGCAGGAATTCACAGAAATCTTGGGGAAAAATGCTGGACATTCCAAAGGCTAAGTAGTGGAGGTTCAAGACTACTTATCCTGATCATAAGGAGGTAGACAACCCCAGATATTATTCAGGTTATGATTAGTAGCTTAGGTGTTTATAACTCTAGAAAAATGGTACTTTTTTTCCAGGAATTCGGTGTTTATTACTCCTCAAAAATAGTTCCATTCTTCCCTGACTCATTATCAATAATAAAGTTCAAAAACTGTTTATCTAGCTCCCCCAAATATAGCTCTTGAATCAAATCTGCCTCACTCCAAGTTATGCAACAAAGACCAACATTGGTAGAGTTAAAATCAAGGCATATCACGTGAGAAAGGCTAAAGATTAGGAAGCTCCACAGACAGAGACCTCATTTATTTAGTTCCCAGGTGACAATGACAATGCCTGGCACATAACAGACACACAATAAATACAATTGGCCCTCCATATTCACATGTTCTGCATCCATGGATTCAAACAACTGCAGATCAAAAATTTGGGAAAAAAAAGTAAAAAATAACAATACAACAATTAAAAGCAATAAAATAAAAAAACAATACTGTATAACAACTATTTACATAGCATTTGCATTGTATTAGGTATTATAAGTAATCTAGAGATGATTTAAAGTATACAAGAGCATGTGTGTATGCAAATCTGATGTCATTTTAGCTAAGGGACTTGAGCACTAGTGGATTTTGGGATCCTCGAGGGGTCCTGGCACAATCCCCTGCAGATACTGAGGGGTGACTGTATTTGTTGAGTGAATAGCATTTATTCAATATAGCTCCAAATTATACTAGAGGGACAATATATGCATCACACAAACATTCAACTACAACTAATTTTATCCCTGAAACAAAATCTAAATATGTGGTGGCCATAAAGGCTTGTAAGTTATTTGAGACATCCCACCCATATGTGAAATGCAGAATAACAAGGCATGTTAAATGGATGTCTACCTTAATTGGCCAATAAGGAATGTCAAAACTCTAGAGAATTTAAACAATTGCCAGCTTATGATATGGTAGGTACTATATGGAATCAGCAGGCCTCCTGCAGATTAAAATCTAAAATAATTCTGATGCATATGTTAACCAGGAGTTGTTCTGAGGTGAAGGCAGTTTCACAATTAAAGATCCCAGGCCTGGCAAGATGGCTCACACCTGTAATCCTAGCATTCTCGGAGGCTGAGGTAGGAGGACCGCTTTGAGCTCAGGGGTTCAAGGCCAGCCTAAGCAAGAGTGAGACCGCCGTCTCTACCAAAAATAAAAAAATTAGCCAGGCATCGTGGTGCGTGCCTATAGTCCCAGGTACTTGGGAGGCTGAAGCAGGAGGATCATTCGAGCCCATGAGTTTGAGGTTGCAGTGAGCTATGATGATACCACTACACTCTACCCAGGTTGACAAAACAAGACTCTATCTCAAAAAAAAAAAATTAAAGATCCCAGTATAGCCAGGCACAGTGGCTCACACATGTAATCCTAGCACTTAGGGAGGCCTAGGCAGGAGGATCACTTGAGGCCAGGAGTTCGAGGCCTCGCAGTGAGCTATGATGATGCCACTGCACTCCAACCCAGACAACAGACAGACCCTGTCTCAAAGAAAAAAATTGATCTCAGCTAAAGATGTGAATAGCAAAGCAAGACTGAGAGCATTAGACGTAAGAAAGCAATAATCACTCAAAGAGGAGGACCTTATAGCATTTTACAGGGGCTGTGTGATTTTGGGAGAGACAATGTTTCCTGTTAACTTTGCTGCCGGCTTTATAGGTGTCTATCCTTCAAGCCTCAATAATACTAAAGCAGTCTTTTTCTCTTTTCCATCCAAGCTGATTTTCACTCTTTCTGCCTGAAACAAGACTTGACCCTTTCACAGATGTCAGTGTTAAATAATGCCCTCCTAATCAAGTTGTAGAAAGGGACATTCTCGAAACCTTAATCTAAGAAAAATGAGCCAAAAATAAAAGATTCTATTATATTTAAAACCGTTTCAAACTGGCTGACCCACAACCCTAATCCCATCTGCACTTTCTCAGTCTGTGAGCACCTCTAGCCCAGCTCAAATGCCACCGGGTAATCACAGCTGGCTACTCCCCTGTTTCCTGGCCCAGGCTCTGAACACCTAACGAGCAAGAGCAGGGAAGCGTTCATCTTATGCCCAGTGCCTAGCGCAGCTCCCAGCACATCAGAAGTGCTCTGAAGTCAGCTGCCTATCCTTCTCCTCTGTACGTAATGTGTACCAAGGCCCCTTATGTAGTAAAACAGATTCTATTAATTTATTGCATTCTAAATAACTATTTAAGAACTTCAAGTTGGGTGTGGTGGCTCACACCTGTAATCCTAGCACTCTGGGAGGCTGAGGCGGGAAGATTGCTTGTGCCCAGGAGTTCAAGATTAGCCTGAGCAAGAGTGAAACCCTGTCTCTATCAAAAAGAAAGGGAAAAAAAAAAACAGCCAGGCATTGTCACAGTATAACCCTGTAGTCCCAGATACCCGGGAGGCTGAGGCAGAAGGATCACTTGAGCTACAGGAGTTTGAGGTTGCTGTGAGCTACAATGATGCCACTGCACTCTATGCAGGGCAACAGAGTGAGGCTGTCTCAATAAAAACAAACAAGGCAAGTGAACACCCCTCCTCGCAACCCCCTGCCCCTTGATAAAAAAAAAGAAGAAGAAGAAGAAGAAAGTCATTATTTGAAGGACTATACAGATGAGACATGGGGCACAGGAACGAACAGCAAGATCTACAACTCTAAGTCAAAGCAGAAGGAAGCTTCCATTCAGAGGGTATACAAATGGCTTCACTGCAACAAGTAAAGCCAGAAGCACTTGAACTAAACAGTTCAACACAAACTATATCTACTAATCAAATCACTTATTACGTGATACTAGAGATGTTCATCCATCTGTCTTCTCAGCAAGACTAGAAATTCCTGGAGGTGAGAGGTCATGCATGTCTTGCTTACTTTGCTCACTCTGCCCACCCTACTGCACATTATAAGTGTTCAATCACATGGAAGCAAAGTGGATATGGCAGAAGAACAAAAAGAAAGGAAGCAGAAGTCACATAAGGCAAAAGGGATAAGAGCCACAGTGAGGGCTGGTAAAGGTATCACACATGCAGAAGCAGAGGTCTCTGACGCAGGAGGACAGGGGACTCCCCCAGATTGCTAAGATAAGGAGGAAGGAAAGGAGCTGGAAGGCAGCTTAGAACATGGAAGCACAGAATGAGATCTGCAGTGGGGCTGAGAGGAGGGAGGAGAGGAGGCAAAGAGAGGGCTGGGAAATCATAAGCAAGGAGATGAGCTGTCAAAGTCAGAAGCTAAGAAGACTGTCTTCATTAAAACCACCACTGACACAGGGAAATCGGGAAGACAGAGGAAACACAGCTACGCCAAATGACTGAGGAGCAGAGGCCAGAGCGCAAGGGCAGTCTGGGAGATCTCTTTATCTAGACAGTGGGGAAGCAGAGATGGCGCGGTCTTCTCGGAGCCCACACAGTGCCCTGAATTTGAGGCAGGTGCAAACCACCACAGCAGAGTCACCTGGTTCCTCTTTTGTCTTCTCCCCCTTTTTCTCCCACCACCCCCAATTTCTTCCTGCACCTGAAGTGTTCACCAAATGAGACTCTGTGCTTTTTTTTTTTTTTTTTAAGACAGAGTCTCACTGTGTTGCCCGGGCTAGAGTGAGTGCCGTGGCATCAGCCTAGCTCACAGCAACCTCAGACTCCTGGGCTCAAGTGATCCTCCTGCCTCAGCCGCCTGAGTAGCTGGAACTACAGGCATGCGCCACCATGCCCGGCTAATTTTTTCTATATATTTTTAGTTGTCCAATTAATTTCTTTCTAATTTTAACAGAGACGGGGTCTTGCTCTTGCTCAGGCTGGTTTCGAACTCCTGAGCTCAAACAATCCGCCAGCCTCGGCCTCCCAGAGAGCTAGGATTACAGGCGTGAGCCACCGCGCCCGGCCAAGACCCTGTGCTTTTTTCAGGTTACTGAAAGAGGCCCATTACAGCTCTGCCATTCCCTGTCCCCAGGACAGGGCCACAAAGAGGAAGAAGAATGGCACCAGCTGACCTGTCAGTGTCTCTTGAAAGGTGAGTTTCATGGAACAGAAAAGCAATAACACAACCACAAAAGAACTTCAAATCTTGAGGTGACATGCACACTCTAGTTACCATGACCTATAG
>CAUYSK010114667.1:0-120451 GCA_963575035.1 Avahi laniger
AAAAAATTAGCCGGGCATGGTGGCGCATGCCTGTAGTCCCAGCTACTCGGGAGGCTGAGGCAGAAGGATCCCTTGACCCCAGGAGTGTGAGGTTGCTGTGAGCTAGGCTGATGCCACGGCACTCACTCTAGCCCGGGCAAAAGAGTGAGACTCTGTCTCAAAAAAAAAAAAAAAAAACTAAGCATTTCTATAGAAGCAACTTAAAAGAGGTGTATTTTGTTTTTAGACAGGAAGTGTGTTTCTGAAAAGCTGTATGGGGGAAATCTTTGACGTTAATTATATTTTTCCAATGAACTTACATGAAAAAGTTCTTAAAACAGTGATAAAATATTAGATAGAATTGTATGTAAATGGTAACAATGGTTATCTTTGGTTTATTTTTTCACCCGGTATCTTTTCAGGTTTTCTATAATGAACAGATACCACCTGTATAATGAAATGAAATTATGTGATTGGAATAAAGCACTTGGAAAATGTCAGGGAATTTTACCACTGCCCTCTTTGTCTCTTCCTTCCAGATATTTTTTAGTCTACTTCGGTTTCCCTAAAGAAAAAACAGATTGATTAGTACCATAAAAGTCTCCTTTTTTTAAGAGCTACATTTTTTTCTTAGTTTACAGGCCCTTCCATGTTTTGAAAATTAAAACTGTAACTTTGTTCTACAGCAAGCTACAGGGTATCTTCCCATTTCAGAGCTCATTCCTTGCTTAATTGGTTATATAAATTAGATTACCAAGTTCTCTTAAAATATGACTAAGATACTTAAACTTTGTGAAAATAATTTTAAATAGCTACTGAAAAATATGTCAAGAGGTAGGAGAGATTCTTCCAATCTTGATATATGGCAGCTTGTTATAGCAATTGCTTTAAAAACTTGAATATTGCTTCTTGCTATAATTAATCCATCTGACTTTCCTGGCATAGCGTTTGAAAGCTGTTCATTCTGGAACATAACAGAAATCAGTCTGTCATATATTATACCAAATTTGAAGGTTTTCCACTATGCTAATAGGAATTAAGTGGATCTATAAAGAAATTCAGGTTACAGCTGTAACATAGTATGTAACTTTTTAGTTGATTGATTTACTTTCTATAGAGACTTGTTCTTTTTAATTATATAATATTCAGATGATTTTTTTTAAACCCTTTTTCTTACTTGCAGGCCCTCAGTTTGCCGAAGACCCCTCCCAGTTGCCTTCATCACAGTTACCACCCTCACCTTTTGGAGACTATCGACAATATCAGTAGGACATCTTTCCCAGGATTTCTTCAACAGAATGAGCTGCAGTTAGAGAAGGATTCAGAAGATCAAGTCATAATCTGTTTTTAAAACCACAGGTTTTTAAAACTATGGCCAAATAGGCTATGAAGAGACATTTAGTACTTTTTTCTATTTAAAGGAACATGGGGTAAGGGTCTTAAAAGATAATACATTTATTTATTCACACTTGAATTGCATTTGTGATCAAAATAAGTGTCTAATATCATTAAAAGAAAATATAAGTGCTTAAAAGATGAAGGACCAAAGGGCAAATAACGGTGAGACGTGACCATCATTTCCTTGAGGACTTCTCTGCCTGGTTTTGTGTGTTCTGTTATTCAAACAATAAAAAGCTCCTGGAACTAACTCTTTTTTTTAAGATAAGTTGTAGAGTTCTACTTTTCATGCTCGTGTACTTCAAATAATGCATGTTTTATAGTTAGTCCCTCATCTAACTTGAAGTGAATTATGTGTGAGAAGAATTATGCAGAGTCAACATGAATCATTTTGCAGTGGAATGCTCTATGGATTGAAGGATATGGTAAAATATTTGTACTCTGCTTTGAAAGTAAAATATGCTATGTCTTGGTTTTGAAAATGTTAGATACAAAACTCTCTTACCTTTAGGGCTATTGTGTCTTGATTCCTGATAATCAGAAACTTTACCAGAAACAACTTGCTTCCAATATACTCAATTCTAACTGAAGAATTTGTGGAGGGTGCAGTGGTACTGGAAAAGTCCAGTGTTTGTTTTGAGCTTAAAAATAAAATGTGTGCTACTTTTAATGTGTTCTCTGAAGCTGCTCTTCATATATGGTGTATTTTGGGCATTGTTTGGGCCTGGAAAATGGATTAGCATTTCTGAAGAGGACATTCTCCTGATGATATTGGAAGTGACATGTAGCTTTATAGAAGGCATAGTATTAGTAATTCCCTATTTGCCTACATGTGTCTGAAATGGAGAGCAAATCCATGTGTGTACTGTAAACACACATTTATCTTTTGGCCCAATGCCATATACATAGGAAGCATTTAATTACTGCGATATGGTAATTCAGGGTTTTTATTGTGATAAAATATACATACAATTTTATTATCTTAAGAATTTGTAAGTGTACAATTCAGTGGCATTGAAATTGTTACAGTGTTGTGTCACCACAATGTATATGCAAAATGTTCTCATCATCACCAGTATAAACTCTGTACCCATTAAATAACAATTTCCCATTCTTCCCCCAACCCCTGGTAACCACAGTTCTACTTTCTGTCTGTGAATTTGCCTATTCTGGGTACCTTGTATAAGTGGAATCATATAAGATTTGTCCTATGTCTGTCTTAATTAACTTAGCATATGTTTTAAGGTCCGTCCGTGTTGTAGCATATATCAAAACTCATCCCTTTTTATGGCTGAATAATACTCCATTGTGTGTATATACCACAGTTTATTTATTCATCTATGATGGTCACTTGGGTTGTTTCCACCTTTTGGCTATTGTGAATTATGCTGCTATGAACATTGGTGTACAAATATCTGAGTCTCTACTTTTGGTTCTTTTGGATATATACCTGGGAGTGTATAGATGGGTCATATGGTAGTTCTGTGTTTAACTTTGAGGAACTGCTAAACTCTTTTCCCCATTGGCTGCACCATTTTATATTCCCAACAGCAACATAAGGGTTCTAATTTATCTATGTCCTTGCCAACATTGTGTTATTTTCCTTTTTTTTTTTTTTGTATTATAGCCATCCTAGTAGATGTGAAGTGGTATCGCAGTGTGGTTGTGATTTGCATTTCCCTAATGACTAATGATATTGAGCTTTCGTGTGCTTGTTGGCTGTTCATGTATCTTTTTTGGAGATAATTTGTTTTTAAGTCTATGACTCTCTGACTTTCAATCATAAATACAAGGAGTTGTGTGTTAGAAGAGCAATTCAAACTGAGATGATGTTGAATTGCCAAGAAAATGCTTTACATTTCTTAAATTCCTAAATTCCTTTTCTTTTAAATTCTCCTAAATTCCTTTTCTTTTAAATGGAAGAAAGTTTGGAAAGTAAGGTCCTTTCATACGCATTCTGATTGGTTTTTTTTGTTTGTTTGTTTTTTTAAGATAGGGTCTCTGTGTCGCCCCAGTTGGAGTACAGTGGCGTAATCATAGCTCAGTGCAACCTTGAACTCCTGGGCTCAAGTGATCCACCTGCCTCAGCCTCCTAAATAGCTAGGACTACAGATGTGTGCCGCCACGCCTGGCTAATTTTATTTATTTGTAGAGATGGGTCTTGCCATGTTGCCCATGCTGGTCTCAAAACTCCTGGACTCCAGTGATCCTCCCACCTTGGCCTCCCAAAATGCTAGGATTATAGGCATGAGCCACTGTGTCTGGCCACAGATTCTGATTCTTTGAGGCTTGTGTATATGTTATATTGGTATGTTTTTGCCAATTTATTGGTTAACTCTGGTGTCTTCAGCTCAGCATATCTGAAGTAGTACCTGTTTACAGATGAATTTTCTGGAATTAGAGGTGGAGCAAAAGAGTGGAACATTGAAAAAGATAGGAAAAACAAGTTTCTTTGGAAGGACTTAAAATTTTATCTACCATATGCAGGATACTAGGTAGAAACTCCTAGGAAAACCTTTCCGGTTATGTTTCCCAAACTTCCTGTCTCTTTTAATTTTGTTTTTTAAGAGATAGGGTCAGCGGGGTGCGGTGGCTCACGCCTGTAATCCTAGCACTCTGGGAGGCTGAGACGGGTGGATCACTCAAGGTCAGGAATTTGAGACCAGCCTGAGCAAGAGCGAGACCCCGTCTCTACTAAAAATAGAAGGAAATTATCTGGACAACTAAAATAGAAAAAATTAGCTGGGCATGGTGGCGCATGCCTGTAGTCCCAGCTTCGGGAGGCTGAGGCAGGAGAATCGCTTGAGCCCAGGAGTGTGAGGGTGCTGTGAGCCAGGCTGATGCCACGGCACTCTAGCCAGGGCAACAGAGCCAGACTCTTTCTCCAAAAAAAAAAAAAAAAGAGGCAGGGTCTCATTGTATTGCCCAGGCTGGCCTTGGACTCCTGGGCTCAAGTGATCCTCCTGCCTCAGCCCACAGGCTCTTACCACCATTCCCAGTTACCCTTCTTGCCTCTTTCCACTTGGTTGGTAGCCTCCTTTTTCTTTATCCTATTGTCAGGACAGGCTCTGCTCTCCACCCTTAGTGCTAGAGCTTGTCTTGGAGCCATTGGTTTATACCTTGACATGTCCAATCTGGAGATGGGAAGTAGAGGAAAAGAGGCAAAAGCAAACTATTCTTTAATTTTCCCTTGAAACTGTAAGTATAATACCATCTGTGGTGTTCCTGGCATAGGTGTTTTATAACCATCCAAAACCAAACTTGTGCTATCTCTGCCCACCCGCTTTCATCTGCTGGCTCATACTTGACAGTCATCTAAGACCCAGCTGAGGTGCCTCATTTGCATTCTTCTCAGGGTGCTTGAACTGGGCCTTTCCCTGGCTTCTTGTCACACCCAGCACAGTAGAAGAGATTGTAAGAGGTTTTTGATTTTCATTTTTCTCCCTGTCCTCTTTTCCGTAACATTTTTAAATGAAAATTTTCAAGCTTGTAAATTACAATTGAGTTTTACAGTGAACACCTCTATAGCCCCACCTAGATTTCACTATGAACTTTTTACAGTATTTTTATATTATATACCTATTCATCTATTCCCCTTCATTTCCTACTAACATTGAATTATGAAATCCATTGATAAGTTTTCTAGGAGGTGTGTGAGTGTGGCATTTAGTTTTTTTGGATTTTTTTTTAATTTAGCAAATGAAAGGAAACAAGGTAGTCTAGATTATAATAAATATGTTTTAAATACTGATACGAAATATTCTAAGACTAAATTTGGTATGCAGAGTAGAGCCTAGGGTAAAAGGTAAAACACCCAAATTGTTTTAATTCCAAAAAAGTAATTGGAGCAACAAGCAGACAGGAAGGAGCTTTTCCCTAGGTCTTTCTTGGAGTGATGGAGTTAGTTTCTCAATTTCAATGTTGAAATGCCCATCAGAGAGATCCCATCTGTTTTTCCTAGAACTGACACTGTGAAATTGGCATGCAATAGTGAATTTCTGGTCAGGGTTTGGAAGACGTGGGTACAGCTGCACCTGCTGTTGAAAGTGCTTCTGTTTCCACATACGAAATGTCTGCAAATCATGAAAGCATGATCAGAGCTCCACCCTGTGGTATGTTAGTTTTGGTTAAAACTCATTCATTGTCTAAATTCTGTTCAATCTGTTACATCGTGGCTCAGCACACCACACCCAAGCTATTTTTGTAAATAACTTATGGAACGCAGCCATGTGTTCATACATGTATTGTCTGTGGCTTTCTTGCTGTAATGGCAAAGTTGAGTCATTGTGGCAGAGACTCTGCGCCCACAACCAACACAGGAGAAAAGCAGGATTGAATCTCAATAGATGATGAAATTGAATTTCTTGAGTACAGGAACCACATTTTATAATAGATACTTGATAAATACTGAGTGGATGAATAAATTATAGGCAGATGTGACTTTTACTTAGTTCAAAAGTCTGAAGCTTTTTAAAGAGATGTATTAGGAGATATTTTGGGCATGTAAATGTGATAAAAAATATATTAAATATCCATGTACCCTCCCCATAGCATAAGAAATAAACATTCTTCACACGGTTGAAATTCCTTATGCATAGCTGCCTGGTTTCATTCACCTACATCCGACAAGAGTTACCTGTTATCCTGAATTTGGTGTTTGTTATTCCCATGTATTTCTTTGTATTTTTTATATTAATTGTTTAGTTTTGAGATAACCTTAGAATTACAGAAAAATTGCAAACATAGTTCTGGTACACATTTCACTCAGCTTCCCGTTATGTTAACATCTTATATAACTATAAAAACAAGTATCAAAACTAGGGCATTAGTTACATTAACTACAGACTTTATTTGGATCTCTCCAGTTTTTCCTGTAATGTCCTTTTTCTGTTTCAGGACTAATACAGGATCCTGAATTCTGTAAATTGTCTTATCTCCTTAGTCTTCTCTAATCTGTGACTATTTCTGTCTTTCCTTATCTTTTGTGACTTTGATACTTTTGAAAAAGAGTAGTCCTTTTTTTGAGACAGAGTGTCACTCTGTTGCCTGGGCTAGAATGCCGTGGCGTCAGCTCACAGCAACCTCAAACTCCTGAGCTCAAGCAATCCTACTGCCTCAGCCTCCCAAGTAGCTGGGACTACAGGCATGCGCCACCATGCCTGGCTAATTTTTTCTCTATATATTTTCAGTTGTCCAGCTAATTTCTTTCTACTTTTTTTAGTAGAGACGGGATCTTGCTCTTGCTCAGGCTGGTCTCAAACTCCTGAGCTCAAATGATCTGCCCGTCTCAGCCTCCCAGAGTGCTAGGATTACAGGCGTGAGCCACCACGCCCGGCCAGTAGTCTTATTTTGAAGAAACCATCAGAAGAAGTTAAGGCCAACAGGAGAAATGTAACTCCAAACATCGTTTACCCTGTAGGCAAGAATAACTTCCTCCAGCAATATATCTAACTGGAGAGCTCAGGCTCGGTGTCTCTTCTCCTGCTCCCACTGCAACCTTTTCTTCCCACATCATAGCACACACAGCACATGGAATTGTCATGACTGGTTTTCTTGTGTGTATGCTAAAATGTGAGCTAGACTGTGAGCACCACAAGGACAGGGACTGTCCCAGACTCACTCCAATTATATCCCCAACACCCAGCCTAACAACTGGTGTATAGTAGATACTGAACAAAAATTTATTGCGTAAGAGATTAAATAAATTCAAGGTAGATGTATTGAATATCTAATATGTACCAAGCACTGTGTTCAATGCTGTAGAATAACAGTTTCGTACGGTTTTTGGAGTTAAGAAAACTGACACTGAACTTATATGAAATTGCTAAAGAGTTATCGACCATAAGCATCACTTCACAAAATAAAATATATTTCAACTCTTTAAAACTAGGAAACACATAATAGGATACTATTTCTTTTTATGAAAAACTTCCTACGTTTGTCCTCTTAAAAAATCTCATTCCCCAACTGATGGGTAAAAACATCATCATTATTCCTAGAAAGGCCACTTTAACCCACCGGTTCAGAGGAGAAACAGCATGCAGTAGGGATGTCGCTAGCTCAATGAGCTGGACGTTACAGTAAGGGAAATAAAAGTGACAGGCGATGGCCAGCTGAGGGCTAAACTGTGCGGTGCGGGTTCCCGGTGCCTGGACGCAAGGATGGGACCAGGCCTGCCTGGAGTCGCCGGGAGAAGAGCCTCGGTCTGGTGTAGAATTCCGTGACGTTGTATAGGGTTTTACCATTTACCAAGTGCGTTACACACATTACTCGTGCGACAGATATTATTATTCTATAGGTGAGAAAGAGGCTCGAAAAGATTCCCCTTTCTTGGGTGATTTGCCCAAGGTGACACACAGTCCTAATAACGGGCCGAGCCCAGAGTGTGGGATCTCGAACTCCGGCCCTCGCAGTCTTGGGTCCGCCCCTTCCCACCGCCTGCCTGGAAGATGAGGAAACAGGAAGCAACCGCGGAGAAGGGTGACCCCCAGGACCACTGTAACGTCACCGTAGGATAAGCTTGGGCAAGTGTGGGCCCAGTTACCCCACCGCCCTTTCACCCCAGATCCCGAGGTACCCGGGTGACGCTAGAAGGCTGGGGCTACCGGCGCGAGGAGGGGGCGTGGCCCGGGCCGAGGGGCGGGGCCCGGGGCTGGGGGCGGGCCCGGGGCGGGGCGGGGCTTACCCCGGCGGCTCGACGCCCATCCGCGCGCAGAGCAACGGCGCTGCGGGCCATGGCGAGCTGCGAGCTCTCGGCCGGCGGCGGCGCGGCCGGGCGGCCGCTGCACTCGGCGCAGGCCGTGGACGTGGCGTCGGCCTCCAACTTCCGAGCCTTCGAGATGCTGCACTTGCACCTGGACCTAAGGGCCGAGTTCGGGCCGCCGGGGCCGGGCCCCGAGAGCCGGGCGCTGAGCGGCACGGCGGTCCTGGACCTGCGCTGCCTGGTGCCCGAGGGCGCCACCGAGCTGCTGCTCGACTCGCACCCGTGCCTCGAGGTGACGGCGGCGGCGCTGCGGCGAGGGCTGCCCGGCTCGGAGGAGCCGCCCGCGGAGCCGGTGCCCTTCCACACGCGGCCCTTCTCGCACTACGGCCAGGCCCTGTGCGTGGCCCTCCCGCAGCCCTGCCGCGCCGCCGAGCGCTTCCAGGTGCTGCTCACCTACCGCGTCGGGGAGGGACCCGGGGTGAGTACGTCCCGGAGCCCAGCCCCGGCCCCAGGCCTCACCCGGCCGCTTCCTGCCGCCCTTCGGCCGCCGAGAGGCCTCTGGACCGGCACTGACCCACCCGGAGGAGGGAAGGGGAGAGACCTTACCGCGCTGCCCGGGAGGGTCCCCAGCGCCCCGGCGCACGCCTTCCGGCCTCCTGCTCAGCACCCCGCGTTCCTCCTGCTGCGTGGCCCCTCTGCTGGGCGCCGTGCACGCGGGTCCTCTGGTCCCTGCCTCTGTGGCTTGTCTAGATTATCCCACACTCGCGCTCATCATTGCCTCCGTGTCTAATATCCCGTGGATAACGAGCTATTCATGCACCGTATGAACCTAACGTTTTGGACGTAGGTCCCTGATAATCAGCTTCTTTACTTCTGCTTTTTGGTGCCCCTGGACTATGTTGGCTAATTAGCCGGATGCTGACTCGGCCCTTTGTTCTGTACGCCCTTCTAGTTCCTTGTCTTAAAACAACTACGAAGCCCTGATAATGATCTTTGTTTCCTCCTGTGAAGTCTTGGATTTGATTAACAAAAGAATTTGAGTAAAAGAGAGCTGGAATTAGGGTGGTCTGGACTTTATAATAGCTTGGCCTTCTCACTGTTGGTTGACTTCTTAAATTTTTTTGAAGGGGGGAATATTGGAAATAAGAGGGTGGAAAGTTATGTGGCCAAATCTGTAAGAGAAAATCCTTCATGGAGAGTCCTCAGGCTGTGGCTGCTAGATATTTGCAGGACAAGGTGGGTCGCAAGTTCCACAGTAAACTGCTGGCCTGCAGTTGAAATTTGCTTATCTGGCTAGCCCGTCTCCTTTGCTCTTCCACCGGCTAAAGGAGAAGTTCTATTTCCACCTTTCACTACTGGGGGATGAGTGAACCTCGTGATAGAACTTGTTTAGAAAATGAAAGTCCAAAGCACAGGATGATACGTCTAAGGCAAAGGAACATTCCAATGCCCTCTAGGGACAAGTACGTAACATCTGTAAATGTGTTTGGTCGCTGTTACATTTTGGTTCCTGATTTTTGGCAGGAGCTAAAAATTAAACAGTGACTGAAAAAATTGAGCGCCCCCTGTATTTGTCCACTAAAAGTGGCACCTCAACTTAAATGTCATAACTGAATAGTTTTAATTTAACACGGAGTGGCAGAGGTCTGCACTTTACAAAGCACTGTCCTTTGCGCTGTGACGATCTTCCTTCCTTCCTCTCTCTTCTCTTCCTCCCCTCCCCCACCCTGTCCCAGTGCGAGATCTCACCCTAATCACTGCAGGTAGCACCTGGACAGTATGTACTGCCAGGCCCCTGCGTTCCATTATCCTCCTATCATTAAAAAAAAAAAAAGAAACCTCCAGCAAAGATGATGAATAAGGAATTTTGATGGCGGGGATGATGACTAATATTTATTAAGATGTGCCAGGAACATCAAATAAGTTAAATTATCTTTACGTAAGTGCCTAATGTGCTGCCTGGTACGTAGTGAGTAATCTGTAATATAAGAGTGAGCTCCTCTTGCCAACTCATTTTTTTTAAATTAATAGGCTTAATTTTGAAAAACAGAAAAATTGAACAGATAGTACAGACTTCCCATGCGTAGTGCAGTACTCCCCCACACACGCACAGGTTTCCCTGTTGCCATCATTTTACATTAGTGTGATATATTTGTTACAGTTGATGAACCAGTACTGATAAATTATTACTCGCTAAAGTCTTAAGTTTTTCAAATTTCTTTTTCTGTTCCAGGATCCCATCCAGAATACCATGTTATATTTAGCTGTCATGTATCCTTAGGTTCCTCTTGGGGCTGTGGTGACAATTCTCAGACTTTTCTTGTTTTTGATGACCTTGACAGTTTTAAGGGATGTTGGTCAGGTATATTGTAGGATGCCCCTCTATTGGAACTTGCTGATTTTTTTTTTCTCATGATTAGACTGGGATTATGGGTTTTTGAGCAGAAATTCACCAAGGTAAAGTGCCATTTTCATCACCTCATATTGAGGGTACGTGGTGCCAACATGATTTATGACTGTCAGCGCTGACCTCAGTCCCCTGGCTGATGTGGCTTTCTCTACTGGGAGGTTGCTCTTTTCCTCCCCTCTTTCCATCCTGTGCTGCACTTGCTGGAACGAGACTAAATTTTTCACACCCAAACAACTCAAGCAAAGGAAAACCCAGCGACATCCCCATGTGGCTGTGTTATGCGTCTTATAATAGGTGTCAGATAGCTCTGTCTTCAGAGCCCTTCGTGATACCTGCCCAGACATGCCTCCCCCTCTCTGTCTCCAGAACCTCCCACTCACCCCCAGAGTCTGCAGCCATTTGTGCCTGTGCTCGTGCTGCTGCTCATCTGTGAATGTCCCCTTGCGTTTCCAGCCACCGAAATGCTGCTGGCCTTTGAAGGCTCAACAGAAAGTTTTGCCTCCCCTGTGAAATCTTCCTGCCATAACCTAATCCTTTTCTAAATTCTAAAGGGTACTTGTTACTGACATGTCCTCCACCCCCATTGTATCTGTGTTGTAGCGAACTCCTTTTTGCTGTAGGCAGAAATCGAGTTTGTTATAATCATTTAGGTCTGCCCTTGGTTTAAGGGCTAACAGAAAACAAATGAAGAATCACATAACCAATGCCTGTAATATAAAATGTATTTATTCTGAGAAGGTAAATTTCAGGAATGAAGAACACCTATTAATCACGTGACTCCTAGCTAGGTTCTGCTTTTCTGTGTCTTCTCCAAGTACAGTTGCTTCCATAGTTGTTTGCTTGATGAGAAACTTCTACAGTGAGAAGAACACAGGACGGGGACAGATGACAGGGTCAGAGGCCAGGTCTGGGATTCCTGAGATGACCCATGGGGTACAGTGAGGAAGGGGCTCTTGGTGGCGGCTCTGCCTCGTGAAGCAGACGTCAGACCTTGGCCTGGATTCCACAGTGAACTACACACACAATAGGAGACAACTGTCCTGTCAGAGCCAAACTGGCTGGCAGGAAGATTTTATGGCTCACCTGAAGTTTTCCCATGCCAGCTAGCTCCTTTCTCTGGCCAGACTGAGCTCGTATAGGAGATGTCGGTTCTGAAATGTTCTTCCGTTCTCTTAGGTTTGCTGGTTGGCTCCTGAGCAGACGGCAGGAAAGAAGAAGCCCTTTGTCTACACTCAGGGTCAGGCTGTCCTAAACCGGGCCTTCTTCCCCTGCTTCGACACCCCTGCAGTGAAATGCAAATATTCAGCTCTTGTTGAGGTAAGGGGACGAAGGTTAGGTGCACCCGCCCTTGGAATTAAGAACGTAATTTTAGATCTAGCAGGTCACATTTCAGTTGGTAAATTATCATATCCATCCAGTGGTACCTCTGAACAATTGCTTACTTTTAAATTCTAACTGAAATTTTATGTGGCCTTCCTCTAAATCCCATTAGTTTAGCACAGGTTTAGTTTCTTGAAGCCTTTATGGTCTCCACGGTGGACTCTGGCTCATTATCGTGCACCAGGCAGGTTGCTGGTCGTACTGTTCTTCGAGCTAATCGAAAGGAGAGTCTCTGCAAGTCAAGTCTCCTAAGCTTTCTCTGTTGACAGGTCCCAGATGGCTTCACAGCTGTGATGAGTGCTAGCACCTGGGAGAAGAGAGGTCCGAATAAGTTCTTCTTCCAGATGTGTCAGCCCATCCCCTCCTATCTGATAGCTTTGGCCATCGGAGATCTGGTCTCGGCTGAAGTTGGACCCAGGTAAGAAACAAAGACCCCACAGGCAAGGTTGGATTGGCCTCGGAGGCAAGGAGGACCCTGACCGGTGGACCTGCTGGGGGCTCTTGGGGCAGTCTGGGGCCCTCTGTGCGACTCTGGGGACGCTCTGCAGTGGACAAGCGTGCAGCCTGGGTGCCGCTGCGAGGCGCACTCCTCTCCCCTCCCTTCTCTCTCCGGCCCTCCAGTCCCAGCCTGCTATCTAGAGTGAGATCAGCAGCCCTGCTGGCCGTCGCTGCCGTCCTGCGATGCCTTGCAGAGCGACGTTGCAGCGTGGGCAGCAGTTCTGGAAGATTGATCTCGATTAGTATCTTAAGCTCTAAATGTCCTTCTAGCAACTATATCCACTTTTTTACCTTTGTACCGAATCTCCCCATTTTCTCTACACTTAATTCCTGGAAATGTCTAACACTGGTGTCGTTATTACTCTCTAGAGAGGGAAGCGGACTCTCTTTTCTGTCTGCTGCAGATGCATGAACTTAAACCTGTGGTGACAGTGATACCTCTGTGAAGTTAGAGGGATTTAGTGGGGATAAAAAAGGATTTTGCAAGGTTTCCAGAGGACAAAAACTTGACCAGGAGTATTAGTTTTTCCTGGCTATCGTGTTATCTGCCAGTATAGCTTAATTTCTGTGTGAGAAGATCAGAGGTTGGACAGTAAAGCTGTGACCCTTTTCCTGCCTCTGTTGCTGTCCCTAATCTCTGACCTTGCTCTCAGCTCCTGGGGGCAGTGGCATCCTTGACAAGATGAGTTATGAGCCTCAGTCACAATGCTAGTCCCATGAATCTTAGTTCTGCTATATCAGATGGAATAATAGACGGATTCCATTGGTATCTGCTTCCAACACACATACTCAAAACACTACCAGTCTTGAAAGACAAAGCGTCTCCCCCAAAGGGCTGACTTTCTGATAGGCAGGGTGGCAGATAACCGGAAGGATGTCATCTTTGCAGTGGACAAGAAGGAATGTCATTTCAGAGAATCTACCCTTACTAAGGTTCTGTTAGTAAGAGTACACACTATTGATGGGAAAAGGGAGAGCAATGGATTCTAACCACATTGGATGATAATTATTTTTTTGAACCCTCTGTAATAGAATGACAACACAGTATGTTGAACTAGGTGACAGAATCCATTTAACTGGTTGTGGTGACTTACTTCTTCCCCTATCAGATGGATAGTCTGTGCCTCATGGGTCACATCTTAGGGTCCTGTGGGAGTAAGTTATATTGGGGGAGCCGGTCTTTTGGCAAAGTAGGCCGCCTGTTCCAGTGCCCGTTCCCACAGGGAGGAAATCCTGGACAGAGAAAGTTATGGATAGATCCCAGGAGGCCCTTTTATATAGAATCTCCTCTAATCCTGACACAGACTCAGTGAGGATGATGTTGTCTCCATTTTGCAGATAAGCACACCAAGGCTTATGTCAACGGAACATTAAAATTCAGGTATTTCTGTTATAAACCCAGTGCCCTTTGCACTATGTGCTACTGGTGATGAGATCCCAACCTGACCAGAGCATCTTAACTTCTTTTGACAGAAACGTGTGTACCGGGGGAAGGATCCGTGTGCTTGCTTCGGCAGCACGTACACCAAAACCGGGGGAAGGATCCTGGGTGACCCTGTGTAGCCTGTGTCGATCCTTCTAGCTGTAGTAAGGTGAAGTCCACCGGGCCGATGGACTGTGTTCACTTGGGCATCCCAGTGGCGAAGCAGTTCACAAGTAGCTCCCCGAAGACTTTGACTCCTGTCCCGTGGGCTTTTTCTTAGCCGGGTGGCCTGTGACACCATCTTTGGTGGCTTTTGTCTCCATATGGATATCCCATCTGACGCATAGGTTGAGGGTGGCTTTAGGGTTTCTCAGCCTCCTCTACTCGGGAAGCCGTCTCCGCTCCGTCAGCCGCCCACGTGCACAGCCAGGCTCTCGGGCCTAGACGTCGTCACTGTCGGGAGCTATGCCGGATCAGAACTTTTAGGCGCCTTGCCCTCGCTCATCTTCCGACCGTACCTTCCCAACCTTCCAGCCCTCTGATGCCTCCCACCACATCCTGCTGTGTCGCCTCCTTGCGCTCGCGGCGGCCTCCCTTCCTCTAAGCTTCTCACTTTGTCCACGGCAGTCGGCCGCTGCTGGCTTCTCCCCCTGACCCGGGAGTGCGGCTCATCATCTCGCACCAATGCTCCAAGCCCTGTGCCCGCCGTCGCACTGCCGTCACGGCCCAGCCCTCAGTCACGCGTTATAATTCCCTTTCTCTACCTCTGTGGCTGGGTGCCGGGGAGACGCAGGAAATAACGAAACTGCAGCGCGATCGCACCATATGTGTCTAGTTTTTTGGCGAAAAGAAAAATACACCCAGCATAGTCTTCAGCTACAGATGTGCTTTCAAGATTGCTCAACGGTCCTTTCATTTCTCTTTCCGTCTCTCTTCCCTTAAGCTGTTCTAAGACTTTATCGTCGTCTTCAGGTTTGCCGTCGAAACCCCATACGCCCAACCAAGCGCACGATCTCGTGTCCTGCTTTCCTGAGAACATTGACATCGTCAGACGTGATCACGTCCACTTCCTATCCTCTGCTTAAGAAGTCTTCTTCATCTCCCTTCGTCCTTCCAGACTCTGAAGGGGGTCCTTCTCATTGGCGACCAGTGTCTCCCGGGCTGTGGATGCAGTCCCTTCCCATGTCCTCTGCGGCTGTGTTCTACCATTTGCCCCTCTGTCCTCGAGTCTGCAGCCTCCCCCTCAGCCTTGGGTATGCTCCAGTTTCTCTTAGACGAAAACAAAGCAAAAAGCAAACTCAAAACCCAAAACCCCCTGGACTCCATATTTTCTTCTAGCACACCGGCCTCTCCCTTCATGGTGGGTTACCTGAGTTGCATGTACACGCCTGGGCTCCACTTCCCACACCCCTGCCCCTGTCATGCTGTTGGAACCCTGTAGGAAGAGAGGCCACTCGCCTCAATATAGAAAACACCCTGGGTGCTTTTTAATCCTTGTCTCTGCATTCTGCTCTTTTTCCCTGCCTCTGTAGACCCTCTCTGGCTTCCTGACACTACCCTGTCCTGGTTCTGAGGCCTCCTGGTTAGTCCTTCCTGGTGTCTCCCCTGCCCAGCCCCTAGTGTGTTGGTGTCCCCAGGATTCTCTCTGTCACCCGTTCTTCTCTTCTTTGTGCTTTTCTTGGGGAAGCTCACCCATTCTTGTAGGTTAACTGATTAATATTTTCTGTGTCCTGCAGCCAGAGTGGTCTCTTAAAATTAAATCTAATAATTCACTTGTTTGTTTATAATGCTCCGACGGCTCCAAGGTCCAGTTCTGTAATGTGGTGTACGTGGGCCTCTCGTGTCCCATCTCCCGCCACCGCCTCCCCCCGCACCTGACGCCGTAGTCCTCAGGACTCCGGGCTTTGGCGCGCCCTCACACGCACGTGCAGTTTCCCACTGCTGTGCTTTCGCTTTTGGCACTCGAGAAGCACCTGCTACTGGTTTTCCTGTGCCTTTTCCTCCTGCTAGAAAAGCTCCTGAGCTTCTGCAGAGGCAGAGAGGAAGCCTTCCCTCATCCTGACATTGAACCCGTCCAGCGTTGCCACCTGTCACATTCAGTGTGTCCATGTGGAAGAGCAGTTCTATGTAGCATCCAGGAGCGCGTGGTCAGGGCCCAGGCTTCGGCTACAGAAGCCCTGAATTCTTTGCATCTTTGTGTTAGACTGCATCTTCTTGCTTTTTTTGTTTTCATTTCCTCCTATTCACCTTTGTTTCCCCATCATTTTATTTATTTTTTATTTTTTTGTTTTTATTTTTTGAGACAGAGTCTCACTCTGTCACCCGGGCTAGAGTGCCATGGGGTCACCCCAGCTTACAGCAACCTCCAACTCCTGGGCTCAAGTGATCCTCCTGCCTCAGCCTCCCAAGTAGCTGGGACTACAGGCATGCACCACCATGCCCAGCTAATTTTTTCTATATATAGATTTTTAGTTGTCTGGCTAATTTCTTTCTATTTTTAGTAGAGACAGGGTCTTGCTCCTGCTCAGGCTAGTCTCGAACTCCTGACCTTGAGCGATCCTCCTGCCTCGGCCTCCCAGAGTGCTAGGATTACAGGTGTGAACCACCGTGCCCCGCCAACAATTTTCTATTAACATTAATAGGTTTATCTCTTAAGGTTCCTTTCAATTCCAAAGATTCTTAAAATCCTTTCTTCCCCTCTCTCATCCGTAGGGAGAAGGAAACAAACATTTACTGTATAAGCCACTATATGAAGGACTTTTGTATGCTGTCTTATTTAATCTTTACTACAGATGAGGAAACTGAGGCTCAGAGAGGCGAAATGCCTTTTGCGAGATCGTAGTCGGTGTTGAAGCCGTACCCTGCGGCACCGTGAGTTTAGACCCTGTTGCTAGCGGAGGCAGCGGCCACCTCCATGAGGCTGTCTTGGGTTCTCATTTCTCAGGTGTGAGGAGCAGTCTCTCGGATCTGTGCAGGTGATCGGACCTTGCATCTCTTGTCTCTGTGGCGTACCACACTGTCACATTCATTTGGCCCAAATATGGGACCGAGGCCACTTTTCTTCTTCAGGTGCTTTCTGGCTTGGGTCACGGCGACGGTCTCTAAACACCCCTTTGCTTTCTTTGCACTCTTGTCTGTAGGAGCCGGGTGTGGGCCGAGCCCTGTCTGATTGATGCTGCCAAGGAGGAGTACAACGGGGTGATAGAAGAATTTTTGGCAACAGGAGAGAAACTTTTCGGACCCTATGTTTGGGGAAGGTGTGGTATCACGCTGACTCTGACATCTTTCTTTAAACCGAGTCCCTGGTTTCCACTCTCCCTTCTGGCGTTGCCTCTCTTCCTCCTCCCAGAGCAGAGTTTCCTGAACCGCGTCAGTGAAGGAGAGGGGCACGAGAAAGGAGGGATGAGCCAGGCTGCCCGTCACTGCTGAGGCGGGGCCCTAGGAGAGAGGTTCTGGAGGTGATAAAAATGTGCCTCGCAGCCCCCAAGTTTGAGATGGGGCCCGTTTAGTGTATGTGCTGCCGAAGCGAGCACTGCTGGAGCCCTCGTCGGCCTGTTTTTCCTGCTGGAAGTTGCCCACACTCCATTTTTCCCTTTGACATCTCTAGCCTTTAGGCTCCTTAGATAAAAGGCTCCACTTTGGTCTTTATGACCCCAAGGTGGCCTCCAATGAGCTAAAAGTGACAGAGCTGATAATATACTCACATCCTGCTTGGAGGGAGAGAGGGAAACGGAAAGACTTAGAGAGCTGCCTCCAAGAGAGCAAACCCCACCTGGAAAAGGGAAGTCCCAGCAAGGCAGGGAAGCCACCCGGGAGAAGGATGGAGGAGCCTGGACTTTATTTTCAGCACTGGGCAGGAGACTGTACTCCGCCTGTTTAGTGAGTGCATGTCGCAGGGCTTGGAAGCAGACTGGGAAAGCCATTGCTCAGCGCAGCGAGGCAGGGTCTGCGCTGGGAGCCAGGGCCTCCCCGTGACCCTCCTACCCGCTCGGCAGGTACGACTTGCTCTTCATGCCGCCGTCCTTTCCGTTTGGAGGAATGGAGAACCCTTGTCTGACCTTTGTCACCCCCTGCCTGCTAGCAGGGGACCGCTCCTTGGCTGATGTCATCATCCATGAGATCTCCCACAGTTGGTTTGGGAACCTGGTCACCAATGCCAACTGGGGTGAATTCTGGCTCAACGAAGGTTTCACCATGTATGCCCAGAGGAGGATCTCCACCATCCTCTTCGGTACGTGCCCACCGTTCTCCCAAGGATTCTGCCTCCCACTCCTTGGCCTGCACGGCCAGTGGGGTCTCCTTTTGGGGTTTTAGGGTACACGTGGGTGTGAAGGCAGGAGGTAGTACTGTATCCTTTCAAACATTTTTATGTGCATGTGTATGAATTATCAAAGCATACGTGATTTTACAACTGGCTTTTTTTTTAACTTAATAAAGTTAAATACTTCCCTAATTCATTAAATTTTCTTCTGTAGCTGCATAGTATGGATGTTTTAGTCAATCTCCAGTTGTTAGAAAGGTTGTTACCAATTTTCCATTGAAATATTTTGGCAAACAATGAGGCCGGGCGTGGTGGCTCACGCCTGTAATCCTAGTTCTCTGGGAGGCCGGAGGCGGGCGGATCATTCTGAGCTCAGAAGTTCGAGACCAGCCTGAGCAAGAGCGAGACCTCGTCTCTATCAAAAATAGAAAGAAATTAATTGGACAGCTAAAAATATATATAGAAAAAATGAGCCGGGCATGGTGGCTCATGCCTATAGTCCCAGCTATTCGGGAGGCTGAGGCAGGAGGATCGCTTGAGCCTAGGAGTTTGAGGTTGCTGTGAGCTAGGCTGACACCACGGCACTCGCCCCAGGCAAGAGAGTGAGACTCTGTCTCAAAAAAAATAAAGAAATATTTTGGCAAACAATGCATATGTCAAGATGATTTCCATAAGGATAAATTCTTAGAAACATAATTTCTGCGTCTGAACATTCTAAAGTCTTTTTAGTATACGTTTTCCATTACCTCCCAGAAAGTTTACATAAGTTTATAGTTTCATTCAGAGTATATAGTCTGACACAGTAGCTCATGCATGTAATCCTAGCACTTTGGGAGGCCAAGGCGGGAGGATCACTTGAGGTCAGGAGTTCAAGACCAGCCTGAGCAAGAGCGAGACCCCGTCTCTACAAAAAATAGAAAAATTATCTGGGCGTGATGGCACACGTCTGTTGTCCCAGCTACTTGGGAGGCTGAGGCAGGAGGATGGCTTGAGCCCAGGAATTGGAGGCTGCAGTGAGGTATAATGACACCACTGCTCTCTAGCCCAGCCCAGGCAGCAGAGTGAGACCCTGTCTCAAAAACAAAAACTTACAGAATATATAGAGCATGAGCATGTTTGTGACTGTCTTAATCAGCTATTAGGAGTCCGGCAAGCAACTATTATTACCCCATTGTGCAGAGGCAGAAACTGGGGCTAAGGGCGGTTAAGTCGCTTGCTCAGAGTCAGAGGATCTCGTAAGTGGCAGAGCTGGCTGTTTCACAAACCGGGTCCTCGTCCCCTCCACTGCTCCTCAGTCGTTACTTTTAAAGGCAGAAGGAGATTTAAAAACCGTTAAAAAATTGGGGGGTGATAGTTTCTCTTGTCCAACAGGAGCAGTCAGGTAAAAATATTCTAAGTTTTCATCAAAGATCAAATTATTATGTAAAAATAAAAATATGTTGATAGAAAAAGGTAACTGTCAGAGAAAAGATGTGACTCGCCCGGTCCTTGTAGCCCAGAGCAGTGGAGTCGGGGGCGGAGTCAGGTTCTCTGTGAGCCACCCGGTTTGCGCTCAGGTCCCCAGGAGGGTCCTAGGGTACTGGCTTCAGGTGTCTGTCAGTGTTCTTCCTGAGACCGCAAGGGGGCAGCACAGTGGCTGTGTCAGGAAAGCATGCCGGACGTGCTGGTAACAAACTTTCTCGGGCTTTTGTTTGATTTTGCCGCAGGGGCCGCTTACACCTGCTTGGAGGCGGCGACCGGGCGGGCTCTGCTGCGCCAGCACATGGACGTCAGCGGCGAGGAAAACCCACTCAACAAGCTCCGAGTGAAGATCGAACCAGGTCCAGGAGGCTCTGTCTGAAACCCCCTCCCCTAGACTGAGCTTGGAGCCCCACGTTAGCTCGAGCTTCCTGTTGATCAGTGCACGCTCACAGTGCTGTCTTTGCGGGGAGAGGCCTTCCAGAGCTCTCTGTAGCCAATGCTCTGGCCTCTGGGCTGGTAAACCCAAGCCACTGTAGCCAGGTAGGAGTTCTGTCCGGTTCTGGCATTTTGCAGGTCCGCGTCATTTCACAGGGCTCCTTCCCGTTCCTTTTTATCAAGTCGGACCTGTGGGTTCTGTAGGGTATTAGGCTTATTTTATGGAGGACAGGACCGAGTGCCAGACAAGTCACTTGTCCACGGTCATGTCCGCAATGAGGGCTTTGCTGGAACTCAGACCCCGGTCCTCACTCCAATTTCATAGCTTTTTCTATTTTCTAACATTCCTCTGTAGTTCCACGGTGACTGATCTAAAACCTTTTTGTGCAATGGAAGCTCATGTTCCTTGATGCCATGGGCTGTGAAAATGAACTTCTTATAGACTGGCAGTCGGTTTCAGCCTGGCACAGCTGTGAGCGGCACATTGCTGGGGGAGGGGAGGTCGAGCACACAGGGGGAACCAGCAGGGCTGGAAAAGCCCGAGCCTGGAGCCCAGTCCTCGGAGTCGACGGAACCTACGCAAGCAAAGCACGTCCCAGGAGCAGGGAAACGGTTCCTGGAGCTGCTCTCCTTGCCCTCGTACTATCCGTCCGCTTACTAGAGCCATAGCGAATGGCCCTCTTAAGATCTCATGCCTTGGGCGAGGCCTTGCTGACCCCGGGGAAGCTGAGTTCTGGTCTCTTCCACGGTTAGTCTGTGGAGCTGGGGCTAGAGCGGAGCAGTAAGGGTGACAGGTTACAAGGCCCCAACCCTGCCCGCTCTCTCCTCTGCCAGGTGTGGACCCAGACGACACGTACAACGAGACCCCCTACGAGAAAGGTTTCTGCTTCGTCTCGTACCTGGCCCACTTGGTGGGCGATCAGGATCAGTTTGACAAATTTCTCAAGGTACAGTCACCTCCCTCAGGAGGGGAGAAGGAAGAGGAGCAGATGGAACGGCTGGGCCAGAGCGCGAGGGTGGAGACGGGGGCAGAAGAGGTGAGGGGTTGGAAGAGGCCACAACACGGAGGCCCTGCTGCCGGCGGGGCCAGAGGGTCCCTGCACAGCACTGCCCTTCCCGCAGGCCTATGTGGATGAATTTAAGTTCAAAAGCATCATGGCTGAAGACTTTCTCGAGTTCTACTTGGAATATTTCCCTGAGCTGAAGAAAAAGAGAGTGGATTCCATCCCAGGTACGCAGAGGAGCTGGCCCACAGGCTTCTAGGAGACAGTAGAGAATTATGTGTAATTCACCTTCGGAAAGACCAAGATGGGCAGGAGAGCACCGGGTCCCAGTCCTCTAGTAGGTGGCGCTTTGGGGCGCACACCCAGGCCTGCAGGCTTTATTCCACAGAAAGGACTTCTCTCGCTGCTTCTCCGCCTCATTTTCTTACCCTCCCCTCTCTCTCCTGCTTTCCCCCCCTGGACACGTGTAGTCAGACCCTTCACTCCGCCCAGAGAGTCGTTGCCTCAAGACCGTGGAGTGGTCTGTACAGCCTTCTGAGTGAAGGAGATCCCAGTGGCCGCCCCACTTCCTAGGAGAGAGTGGACATTTCCTGTCATGGAAGGGACAGTCTCTTAGACGTACCCTCACTTGGCACCGTGAGCCTGCGTCACTCTCTCACTGGTTTGGTGGAGTTGGCCTCCTCTGACAGCGGGGCTTGGTCAGGCCGTAGCAGTGCCTGCCCTGAGGTTGGAGGCTGCATCGCAAGGTCACGAGACACTGTAGCTAATGACAGTTAGTAGTCACTGCGTGCTCACCTGTAATGTGTATTTGCTCATTTAATCCTCACAGCTGTCAACTAGGGTCTGTCACTGCCCTCCTCCCCTGCCATTCTACAGACAAAACAGGTTCAGAGAGGGGACAGGACATGCCTGTGGCCTCCCCACTGGTTAATGGCAGTGCAGGGCAGGAGCCCTGGCGGCCTGGTCCAACAGCCCCGGTGCTTACGCGGTCGGGAGAACGTGTACTGGAGCACAGCACCCGTCAGCTTGGCCCCGACGACGCAGAGTTAATTTGGAGCAAAGACACTTCCATAGTAGAAGCAGGCGCGGTCCGGTCTTACCGTGGGGGCCTCTAGACGTCCCCGTAACTGGACCCCTGCTGGAGCTAGCAGTCGTGTGGGAAGGCGATGCAAAATGCTGGAGGAAGAGTTTGGGGCGAGAGAGGCAGGAACTTGGGCACGCGGACTGTGACCTGGCCGGAGGACCCTGACAGCACCTCCTTCTGCCAAACAGGGCTTGAGTTTGATCGATGGCTGAACACCCCTGGCTGGCCCCCGCACCTGCCCGATCTCTCCCCCGGGGACTCGCTCATGAAGCCCGCTGAAGCCTTGGCCCAGCTGTGGGCAGCCGAGGAGCTGGACACGAAGGCCATCGAGGCTGTGGCCATTTCGACCTGGAAGACCTACCAGCTGGTCTACTTCCTAGACAAGATCCTCCAGAAATCCCCTCTCCCTCCTGGTAAGAAAAAGCGGGTTGTTTCTTCAACGTGCTGAATCAAGGCTCCTCGTGTGCGGAGCTTTATGCCGGGGGCAGAGGGAGACTCAGAAAATGCTGTGACGAGTGCCCCTCGGTAACTGCCGATGGAACGGGAAGGCTGGCACCTCGCAGGGAGTGTGCCGTCAAACGGAGGTGGGTTACACCGTCACACCTGCACGTACCGTGCGGAACAAAGTAATCGAGGCTGCCGTTCATCGAGTCATCAGGCTCTGCAGGCAGCTCTTGTAAGCTCTTTGTGTCTGTTAAGTCATTAATCCTCATTGCTGCTCTGTGAAGCGCGGGTACCATGATTATAATTCCTAGGTGACAGGCAATGAACTTGAGGCACAAATGGGTCACACAGCCAATAAACGGGTGGGCTGGGATTTGAACCCAGCCACCCAAACCTCTTAACCACTAATGCTTTGTTGCTGCACAATCGGAAATAATGTTCACCAAGGGATGAAAAACAGCTAAAGCTGCGATGACTTCTAGAAGGTTGGTAGGAGAAAAAGTGGGGTGGGATATTTTAGGGGAATACCTGTGTTTTAATCTGGGAAGGAAAATAGGATGATTACAAGAGAAGAGCAGAAAGTCTATAATAATATCAAGGGACAGTTGATGGAAGAGCCTTAGTTATTAAGTAAATGTGGGAATGGAACATCACCATTTCAGAGCAGAAAATGAACAGAGTGGGTGGGGAAGTGGGTGGCGGGAGCCTCCTGGAAGTGTACCCCCAGTGCTGTGGGAGGGCCCGAGGGCAGACACAGTGTCCCCGAGAATGGGGCTTCTCGGCTGCCTCTGCTGGTCATTCATGAACCATTTCTTTCTCTTTCCAGGGAATGTGAAAAAACTGGGAGACACGTACCCAAAGATCTCAAATGCCTGGAACGCGGAGCTGCGGCTACGATGGGGCCAAATCATCCTTAAGAACGACCACCAGGAGGACTTCTGGAAAGTGAAGGAGTTCCTGCAGAGCCAGGTGGGTGACCTGCCCCCTGTCCCCCGCAAGCCCGCTGTGGACCACTCAGCCACACTTGAAGTAGTGGTGTGGGCAGAGCAGCATCTGAGCGTCACAGGGAGGGGTCAGGTGACCTCCTGGAGGCTGCTGCTGCTCAGTCTGGTTGTTAGCGCGGCCGGTGGAGGCATTGCCCTGGGGAAAGGGGAAGCCCACAGGCTTGGGGAGCTTTTTGCAGATCAGCTGGTGAGACCTAAGGGGAAAAAGCTGGTCAGAGCTAACCCAAAACTGGGAAAGAGGGTAATGCGTAATGCGGGGGCTGGTCATGGGGAAAACACAGAGGGAAAGGGGCCAAAGGACAGGCGAGACGGCGGAGGTAAGACGATAGGTCCCTGCTCCAGGGGAAGAAGCCTTGTGACTCGAAAAGGGTTGAGACACCAGCCGGACTCGACATGACCCCGTGAGAGCTGCCCTGTTGGGAAGGGCCCAGGGGCTCTGAGGGTGAACTCTCGGAGTCATCAGATTCTAAAGCAGGGAGGGGGCTGGCCTGGACACAAAGCCATGCTCGGAGTCCCGCGTGTGACATGGGAGCCGCGTGCCTGCGTGCAGACCTTCTGAGCCTGCCGACGGCTTCTTCGAGCCTCTGGGTTGTAGGAGCGTGTGACGTACCTGGCTTCCACCCGTGTGAATTTGACTGGAGGATTTTCTTTTACATAACTGCAGTTGGACCTTCTGTGGCCCTGAGTTTGTGTGCTGCAGCCTTCGATACCTGCTGTTACCTGGGTGGCCAGCCACCCGCAGCTTTCCAAAAGCGTGGCGTCCCACGGCGTCGACCCATCTCATTTATTTTGTTGGGGGTAGCTGTCCCCGTGTTAGCGTGGACTGGGGTGCACACTGAAATCTGTCTCCATGGATCTTTGACCCCCCAAGAAGATGTCAGAATCGGAGCACTTCTGACTGGGAAATTCCTCATGCCAGCACAGGTCCCCGTGTCTCCTTAGGCACCTGTGACTGCCGCTGGGGGCAAGAGGGCTGGACACACCCCCTGGGCCGGCTGCCAGGGCACATGTGTGTGAGCGTGTGCGTTTCTTGCAGGGGAAACAGAAGTACACCCTTCCGCTGTACCACGCCATGATGAGTGGCAGCCAGGTGGCCCAGAGCCTCGCCAGGGAGACCTTCGCGTCCACCGCCTCCCAGCTCCACAGCAACGTCGTCAACTATGTGCGGCAGATCCTGGGGCTCAAGGGCAGTTAGAGGCTCGTGCGCGTGGCCTCTGCCTCTTCAGACCTTGCAGGCTTTCAGAATAATTGTTTGTTCCCAAATCCCAGTTTTTTGATCAACTTCCTAAAGTTTGTATCCCCTCGGAATAATCTGTTCTCTGGGCTTGGCATCCACGACTCTCGGGCTTCTGCTCTGGTGGGAACTTCTCTGGCCCACTGAGTCCGGACTCCCTGCAGGCTGCTGGCATCGGAGGGACAGCTGACCTCCCTCCTCCCGGCTTAGGTCTGGGGAGAGGTGAAGAGGGCTTGCCTGCCTTCCTCCTTCTTTTCCCTCCCTCTCTCCCTCCCTGCCTTCCTCCCTTCCTTTCTTTCTTGTACTATGCAAAGGGCTGCCATTCTGGTTTTTCTTTTTTCAGGTTTAATCCTTATTTTAATAAATGTTTTTAAGCAAAAAATAGATAAGTTGGAGTTATCTATTAAATTTCATCTACCCGGGGTCCCCTCTGTGTGTGTGTTCAGAGACAGTCACTGGGGGAGATTCAGAGAATGGCAGTGTTTCCCTGTCCTTAGGGAACGGCCAGGCTGCAGGAGGTGTGTGTCCCACACATGCTTATGAAAAACATACGGCAGTGTGGCGTGGCCGTTGCAGGAAAAACGAACAAAAGAACAGCATTCCAGCTATCTGTGAAGGCAGCCAAATCCTCTACCTGCAGCGTCATTCCCATTCATCTGAAAATATATAGAAAAAATTGGCCGGGCATGGTGGCGCATGCCTGTAATCCCAGCTATCTGGGAGGCTGAAGGATCCCTTGAGCTGAGAAGTTTGAGGTTGCCGTGAGCTAGGCGGACGCCACGGCACTCTAGCCCAGGCAAGAGAGTGAGACTCTGTGTCTCGAAAAAGATAAAAAAACAAAAAATGAAAAAATAAAAATAAAATAAGAAAAAAGATATGTATTTAAAAAAAAAATACAAAAAAATCAGCCGGGCATTGTGGCACACACCTGTAGTTTCAGCTACTCAGAGGCTGAGGCAGAAGGATCACTTGAGCCCAGTTTGAGGTTGTAGTGAGCTACAGTGATGCCACTGCACTCTACTCAGGGTGACAGAGTGAGAATCTGTCTCAACAACAACAAAAAAGGGAACTTAAGATTTATTCTCATTCTCAGCAAGAGCAAAGGATGAGTGGGGACCAGATAGCAGGCTGGAGAGGGCCTCAGCCGCACCGCAGGGAGGGTGCTGGGGGGCACAGGAGAGGGGCTGGGAGCCCAGGGTTGTAAGAGCTACACTAGGTGCTGGCCTTTTGGTAGCAGACTGCTCCCCTAGCTCTCAGGACTGTTCCTGGCAATCTGTCATAGGCAAGGACTATTTTAGGGCTATCTAGTTGCCTCCCCGCTCCCCAACTTAGTGTCTAGCTTATCAGCTCCGAGACCAGCAGCTATCTTTTTTGTTCTGTGCAAAAACCTAGAGCATCAATGAGCGCAGTGATAACGGAGGGTCACTGGAAGCAAAAGGCTGGCAGCCCCTCCTCGAAAGGTCACTCTGACTCCACTCACTTTGTGAGGCCTCCAGTGTGGCTATGCTGAGCTGTGTAGCCTGCCTCACTTGCCACCTTGGTACCCAGCAGTCCTACTGGATGTGCCTGTCCTTTTACAGGACATCCTCCTGTCCCCAAGATGAAGCCATGCCACCGTCTGGGCAAGCTCTGGGGGGAGGTCAGTGGGCTAGGAAAGCCCCCAGCCTCCTGCTCAGTAGCTTCTTTGACCACCGTCCTGGACCCACCACCCGTCCCCAGCCCTCCGCGGCTCTGACCTCAAATCCAAGTCTTTCCCACTTAAAGTGCTAGGCTGTAGGAATTCCTTATCTCAGCTCCATTCTCCCGGGAAGAAGCCTCAAGGGAGCCGATGTCCTGACTCTCCACACATCCTCCTCTCCCCTGTCCGGAACCCTGGCCTGGGCCAGGTGCTCTTCAGGGCTGGGAGCACGTGAGCAGCCCCGGGCTGGAAGCCGGTTCTCCCACATTCCAGGGTGAGTGACTGGGCAGAGGGTGTGCCGCCTCGGGCTCCCTGGGGGAGGAGGCCCCCTTAGGGGTTGGGGGAAATCCTACCCTCAGCCCCAGACCCTCTTGCCCGCCCCCTGGCCTGGTGGGGGGTTCCTGGACGTTAACCCTCTCTCCTGGGCACCCAGTAGTTTCTGAGACCAGGAAGATGAGAAGCAGATTCTCTGGGAAGGACTTTCTTAGTCCTCCGGCTATAAAGTTAAGGACAAGAATATCTCTGGAGGTGGAGTCACCTTTTGTTTGAGTAACCATTTCACCCACCCTGTGGCCAAGGAGGCCGGGAACCACCTGTGTTGTAGCGTTAATGAAGGGCAGGAGAGAGACACACAGGTCCTAGATTCTAAATGCATAAAAAAACTAGATCTGGAAGAGATCTCAGGGTTTATTGAATCCAAAAAGCCTCGTTTTTATTACAGATGGGGTAACTGAAGTGCAGAATCTAAGGGCCTTGCCCAAGATCACATAGTTGCACCGAAGGTCTATAGGACACAGGCCACAGAGAAAGCCACCGGCATGGGGGACCCACTGCCCGCAGCGCGGCGAGGGCTCCGGCCATGGAGCTGAGCGGAAGGACTCTGAGGCCAGAAGACTCTGGCGCTGTCCAGGGAAAGAGAGGGCGTTTCAATGCACAGCAGACCCGCATTTAAATCCCAGCCCCGCCGTGTAACTAACTCTCCGTGGTCTGGGCAAGCCCCTCAACCTCCAAGCTGCAATTTTCTGGTCTATAAAACGGGAATAACTGTGCGTTCCCTACCGGACTTTTTGTGTGTGAGGATTAAATGACAGAATAGGTTAAAAGTGCGTGGTAAATAGTAAACACAAGCTATGCGTCCCTTTTTCTCCTTTGAGTGATGTGACCCAGGTAGTCGGGCTTCTGACCACCAGAGGGCAGCAGACAGGAACTGGAGACGGGGAGAGCAGCGGGGGGAGGGGGGGGGACCTAACCACGTGGGCTCCGGCACCTCTGGCAGCCCCTGGGCAGGACCCCTCCAGGTGCAGAGGGAAAAACTCAAGTATGAATACAGCCTGGTCTCTGTAGAAGTGGCTGTAGCAGCCCCTGTGCTTAGATGGGGTCCAGGCAGGCAGTGGGTGCTGAGACCTTGCCAACGAAGAGGGTGCCGGCGAAAGGGCCCTGTGGCGGGCACCCTGGGGTGGGGGGTCCTGGGGTGGGACACAAGGCTAGCAGACCTGGCCCCACCCATTCGCCCATGAATATTGTCCAGTATCAAGCATGGAGAGCCTCCCAGCCTGTGCCCAGAATCCTGGGTGTTGCGGGAAAAATCCCTAAACCTCAGTATCTTCTCTATTAGGTCCCTCTGTCCCCAGACGTCTGGAAATTTGGGGGCCAGCAGCCTTTCTGACCCGGTTCAGTCAGGAGTTCAGGTTCTCCCACTTGCCCTTCCCCTACCTAGCCCATCCCCAGCCTGGCCCCTGGGAGGAATTTCCTAGGCCAGAGGGCAGCCGAAAGCACAGAGGAGATGCCCACCCAGCGCGGTTCCCGCCACCTGCCCCAGCCAGTGCCCTGTGCCCAACCCCAGAGGGCGCGGGATGACAGGCTTGATAATCATTAAACCAGCCGGGCCAGATTTCCCAGCACCGCCTGCTAGGATCCCGGCTAAGTGGCATAGAATATGCAAATCACCTGGGGCCAGGAGCCTGGTCTAAAGGCCAGGAAATCCCCTCCGTCCAATGAGCCACCAGCTCAGGTTACCAGCGGGGACATACTATAAAAGCCGGCTCGGGGAGGAGTCCCGCACAGCTCTATTTAGGGCGGGGAGGGGGAGCGCCGCGGCCACACACCTCTGCGCTACCTGGTGAGCTGCGAACCGCTGGGATTTCTCTTCTGCCTGCGGCTTCGAAATCTGCCTGCCAAATCCGGACCCCCTCTCCGGTAGGACCCCAGCTGTCATTCCCTAGAACACACCTTGGGAAACTGAGGAGGGGTCTAGTGGATTTGCAGTTCTGAACCTGCCGGCTCCAGTGTAGAATCTCCGAGCAGGAGTGTAGGGCCGTGGGTGTCCTGAGGGGGGTTGAGAGCAGAGAGACTGTCTCTGGGAGGGACAGTGTGGCCACGGCTGCTAGTCTGGCTCAGGGTCCAGGCGATCTGAGGAGGGAACCCCAGCAGGAGGGTCTTGTGGCCCCACCTTGCTCTGAGACCCTGAAGCCCTTCTAGAAAAGGAGGTGCCCACAGACTTGTCGACCTTCTTGCCCCCTTGGGGCTAACCCTGCCCAAGCTTGGGCCCCGGCCCCTCAGCAGCCCCGTTCCCTCTCCCCAGGTAGCCTCATGGCTGCGACCTGTGAGATCAGCAACGTCTTCAGCAACTACTTCAGTGCTATGTACAGCGCGGAGGACCCCGCCCTGGCCTCTGCTCCCCCTGCGGCCGCCTTCGGGGCTGACGATGCGGTGTTGACCCTCGGCAACCCCCAGATGTCGCTGGAGGGTACAGGTGGGTCCCGCAGGGTGGGGTGGGGCGGCTTTGGGAGTGGGAGACAGACTCATCCAAGAGCGTGTTAGACAAATGGGGGACTGGGCAGGGAGGGAGTCTCCAAGCGAATTCCAGGCTGGGCTGAGGAGGCATGAGGGCTGAGGGGCTTGTGGTTGTGGGCGCGGTGTCAGGCCGAGCAGGCGCCAGGTACCAGGACCAGGGTGCGCGAGTGCCGCCTCCCGCCAGTCCAGGGAGGGCTCTGAGAGCTGGTGGGAAACCGCCATGGGCGCCAGGAACCGGCCGTGAGGGCCGCCGGCAGCCTGCTGAGCCTGCGGGGGCTGCCCCTTGTCTCTCGCAGAGAAGGCCAGCTGGTCCGGGGAGGAGCCCCAGTTCTGGTCGAAGGCGCAGGTCCTGGACTGGATCAGCTACCAGGTGGAGAAGAACAAGTATGACGCAAGCTCCATCGACTTCTCCCGGTGCGACATGGACGGCGCCACCCTGTGCAGCTGCGCCCTTGAGGAGCTGCGTCTGGTCTTTGGGCCTCTGGGGGACCAACTCCATGCCCAGCTGCGGGACCTCAGTGAGTCCAGGCCACTGGTGCCACTGGGGCCTGGGCTGGAGGCGGGGGTGTCGGCTCCATTTCCTGAGTCCTGGAGCTCAGGCTGGGGCTGGGGGTGAGGGGATTGTGACCCTCCTTCCTTCCCTGCCAGCTTCCAGCTCCTCTGACGAGCTCAGCTGGATCATCGAGCTGCTGGAGAAGGACGGCATGGCCTTCCAGGAGGCCCTCGAAAACCCGGGCCCCTTCGGTGAGAACCCATGTTCTCCCGCCTTCCCCGGCCCGTCCTGCCCCATCCCTGAGTCTCCCCAGAGCGCTAGAGTTGACCCCTCCTCCCGAGACTTCTTCCTCCCTCAACTAGAAAACGCAGCCCTCTGGGCAGCCTTACCTGTCCTTGCCCAGTCCCCTGAGCCTCCTCTGAGCTGTCACCTCCTCTCCCCAGACCAGGGCAGCCCCTTCGCACAGGAGCTGCTGGACGACTGCCAGCAGGTCAGCCCGTACCACCCCGGCAGCTACGGCGCGGGAGCCCCCTCCCCCGGCAGCTCGGACATCTCCACCACAGGTGAGAGCCCTGCTGGCCACAGCCCCCTGCCCCACGTGCCCCTGAGCCCCAGGCTCCCAGCACTCACACCCCTGCCTTCTGGCAGGAGCTGCCTGGGCAGCGCGGCCCGAGAGCCTGCAGCCCGGTCCGGCAGAGGCTGGGCTGGCCAGGGCACTCACTCTGACCTCGCCCCCAGGGACTGGCACTCCTCAGAGCTCCCGCTCCTCAGACTCCGGTGGAAGCGACGTGGACCTCGATCTCACCGACAGCAAGCTCTTCCCCAGAGGTGAGTGGGGGGCGCCTCAGTCTCCACGGGGGTGTCCCCTTCAGCAGTACCTGGGGGCCTGCCCTCCCCCACCCCTGCTTCCCTGCAGGCTTTTCCTGCAGAGGGGCTGCTTCCCAACCTCTGCGCTCGCCCTCTCTTGACCTCCCACCCCTCTGTCCCCACAGATGGCTTCCCCGACTATAAGAAGGGGGATCCTAAGCATGGGAAGCGGAAGCGGGGCCGGCCCCGAAAGCTGAGCAAGGAGTACTGGGAGCGTCTGGAGGGCAAGAAGAGCAAGCACGGTGAGCACGACGGGCCGCCTGCCGCGCCGCTGCCCCAGCGCCGGACGCCTTCTCCTGCTGTCTCTGGCCCCTCGCACCGCCGCGCTGCCTTCGTCAAGCCTGGGCACAGTGGCGGGGGGCAGGGGCATCTGTGGCATTTGTCAGCACCTGGTCATAGAGCCTAGCTGTGTGGCCCTGCAGAGGAGGGGAAACTGAGGCTCCTGGAGGGAGGCCCATGGCACCAGAGCTTAGGTTTCCCGCCCACTCACTCCAGTTGTCTGCACTTGGCCGCTGTCCTGCCTGCTGGGATACCCTTGGCCGTGTGAGGAGCCAGCTGGGGGATGCTTGGGTAGCCCCAAGAGTCACGGGGGGCTAAGACTCTAGGCAAAGAGGACAGTGCCTTGACCACTGGGCTGCCAGCCTGCTCAGGTTTGGAGGCCCTCGAGCCATGAGTCATTCTGTTCCCGTGACCTCAGGCCTGTGTGCTCCAGCCACTGTGGACCACTGGGAGATCTCCACTCTCTCCCTCCTCTCTCCCGCCCTCTCTCTCTCACACACACTCAGGCCTGGTTTTCTTTTTGTCCTCAGGGGGCTATTTTTCCAGGCAGCTGTCCCCTCATCCCCCAGACTAGGGCCAGCTCTCTGGTACCTGCACTCTCGAGCTCTTACTACCTGTCGGTGTGTTTGCTTTCACTGTGGCCCCCACTGAACCAGGAGCCCCCAGATGTCTCCGTCACTGTGGGATCCCAGCCAGACATTTGCTCGGCCTTTGCACGAGTGCAACATCTGGGCTGTGTAGCCGGGTCTCCCCGGAGCTCCGTCTAGTGGGGAGGTGAGGAGGGGAGCAGCCTCTACACAGCCCGCACAGAGGGCTCGGCCAGGGTCTCTGCAGGGGCCTGTTCCGTGACCACGAGTCAGCAGTGTGCTGGGACGGGCAGGACCCACTAGTCTTGGGTGACAGGGGACGCTGGGCTGCTAACTCATGGCATCTGGCCTTGCAGCCCCCAGAGGCACCCACCTGTGGGAGTTTATCCGGGACATCCTCATCCATCCAGAGCTCAACGAGGGCCTCATGAAGTGGGAGAACCGGCACGAGGGTGTCTTCAAGTTCCTGCGCTCCGAGGCCGTGGCCCAGCTGTGGGGCCAGAAGAAAAAGAACAGCAACATGACCTACGAGAAGCTGAGCCGGGCCATGAGGTGAGCTGGTGGCCAGGACCTCATGACAAGGATGGACATGGGCACCTGCCAAACTAAGTTTATGTTTGAGCCTGGTTTGACCCCGCCCAGTTTGAGCCCCGTAGGGTGAGGATAGCAGCACGTCTGCCCAAATGCTCGCGCGGAGACAGTGTCAGCCTGGCGCAGAGCTCACACGGTGTGCTGTGGCCGTGGGCAGCACTGCTTGGTGTCACTGGCAAGGCTTGTCCTCAGGAAGGCGCCTGAGGGTGGTGAAGAGCGCCTGGGCCATGCCCCCCAGGCCTGGCCCTCTCCCCATTGAAGCAATTAAGTTGCTTGTCCCTGGGCCTCAGTTTCCTCCTGTGTACAAGGGTGGACTGGATCATCTTAAGGTCCGTGCAGCCCTAAAATGACGTGGTTTCGTGGTAAGCCCCAAGACACAGCCATACGAGCCAAGGAAACAAGGCAGATCCAGGTTCCCCGGACACAATCACAGGCCAGTGTGGCAAAGGAGCACACGGCTCCTCCTCGCAGGTGGGAAGGAGAGTCCAGGAAGCAGGGCTCAGGCTCCAGCGGGTCTGGTGGAAGCCAGGTCATGTGAGGATAACTCGGCTGGATGGGAGGCAGATGTTGGCGGTCTGGGGCTTGTTTCGTGCCTGAGCACTTCCAACCACCCTTCTCCTGCCCACCCAGGTACTACTACAAACGGGAGATCCTGGAACGGGTGGACGGTCGGCGGCTTGTCTACAAGTTTGGCAAAAACTCCAGTGGCTGGAAGGAGGAAGAGGTTGTCCAGAGTCGGAACTGAGGGTCGGAACGAGACCCTGGACCAAACTCACGGACCACTCCAGGCCCGCAGCCCTCCTGGGAGGAGGAGGCCGGAAGGACCCTCTGCTGGGGCCCGCTTCCCGCTGTGCTGAGGAGAGAAGCTGAAGTTCCGGCGTAGCGTCAGCCATCGTGCTGGGGTTTGGAGCCTGTGCCCTCTCCCTCCTGCCCTCCTCTTGGAATTACAAGCCCGAGTGGGGGGGTTTTGAAGCGACTCGTCTGCTGACCACAGCTGCATGGGCATCTCCTTGTATTTGGTGCCTCCTCGAACTCAACCCCAGACACCAGCAGCAGACGACACCTGACACCTTCCTCCTGCAGAAGACTGGACTGAGCCAAGGAGGCCAGGGCGGCCCTAGGCTTGCACCGTGACAGAGAGGACAGAGAGGCGCGAGCGGGGTCCTCCAGCGCCTTCTCTCCGGACTGGTTTCCACCTCCCTGTTCGGTGCTCGGGCTCCATGGGCGGGGGTCAGAGTACTCCCTAATTTATGTGCTATAAATATGTCAGATGTACATAGAGATCTATTTTTTCTAAAACATTCCCCTCCCCGCTCCTCTCCCACCAAGCGCTGGTGGCCAGACTGACTGTTCCAGAACCTCCTCTGGGCCAGCAAGGGGTGGGGCGATGCCGGAGCCCTCAGGCTGGGGCTCCTGGCTCCTTTCTCCTGTGAATGGAGGCAGAGACCTCCAATAAAGTGCCTTCTGGACTTTTTCTAACCTTTGTCTTAGCTACCTGTGTACTGAAATTTGGGCCTCTGGCTCGGATATGGTCAAGGATTGGAGGGGAGGAGGAGGGGGTCTACTGGGCTGAGGGTAGGTGTGAATTTCCTAGAGCAGGAGAGCTGGGCTTACAGACTGGAAGCAGATGAGGCAAAATTTTACAAGACTTCACGCACACACCAGGATGTGAGCTCGGAAAGCTGAGGCCAGGGGTTGTCCTGCTGCCGCGCGACACCTTGCTCTAGTGACCTTGGCCAAGTATGTCCTCTTTGGGGCAGCTTCCTTCTGTAAGACTGAGGTTTGGACCTGATGTTCTCTAAGAAGTCTAGAGTTGTATGTCCTGCCTTGTGGAACTGATGGCTTGCATTCCGGCCAAGCTGGCTGTAAGCTGAATATCTGTAATATGAATCCTGGCTTTCGTGTCTGACATGAAATCAGAGTCAGGATCTTATGAAGGGAAAAAAACAAAACAAAACGGAGATGAGAAAGAACGGGGGAAGGAACTGGTATTTGTCGGCACCAAGTCTTAATGCCAGGCACTGTGCATGGCACCAGTTTGCCTCATTGAATCCTCTCCCAAGAGAAGAGAAGGGGACAGTTGTTCCTATTTTGCAGACGCAGAAAATAAGGTTCAGTGGGTGCACCTTGGGTCTGTCCTTCAGCCTTTCCTGGGAGCTTTTCTCCACTTGGGGCTCTTCTAACTTAATTCTCAGTAGATTCCAGAACTATGTTATTTGATTTCCATAGTGATAATGTGTCTATGTTTTATATTTTATTTTTATTTTTGAGACAGAGTCTCACTCTGTCGCTTGGGTAGAGTGTAGTGGTATCATCATAGCTCACTGCAACCTCCAATTCCTGGGCTTAAGTGATCCTCCTGCCTCAGCCTCCCGAGTAGCTGGGACTACAGGTGCTCGCCACCATGCCTGGCTAATTTTTTCTATTTTTAATAGAGATGGGGTCTCGCTCTTGCTCAGGCTGGTCTCGAACTCCTGAGCTTAAGCGATCCTCTCACCTTGGCCTACCAGAGTGCTGGGATTACAGGAGTGAGCCACTGCACCCAGCCAATGTGTCTAGGTTTTAGAGAGGACATTTTGTTGATGGGTATTCTTACAGAATACCTTCCAGGTGGAAATTTCCTTAAGTTTGAGGCTTCAAATTCTGTAGGACACATTAAAATCCCATTTTGTAAATTTGAAATTTGTCTTGGAAATGCCAGGTTATATGCTGAAGGGATTTTAGAAAAGCAGAAGTGTGTGTGTGTGTGTGTGTGTGTGGGAAACAGGGCTTGCTCTGGAAAGCAAGGAATGGTGGGAAGGAGGGCGGGGAAGTTGGTTGGGGAGAACAGTGGGGTCTCAAGAGAACCAACAGAGTCCTCTGGAGCCATTTTGGAAGAAGACATCTGGAAGCGTGAGCAGGCGTAGGGCTAGCCTCAGACCGAGCGGGCTCCGTGCTGACCTGGCCCTTATTGGTGGGGGGACCTTTGGCAACTACTTAGCTTCATATCTTGAAAATTAATATGTGCTGATTACTCCACCCACATTATCTGGGGGTCCTTGAACCCTTAAGCCAGGTGACCCAGTGTTGCCTGAAGTTGTCTAGCCAAGGAGTGAGGGGGGAGCCTTTGGAACCCCAGACATACTTGCTGCGCCTCCCATGACCCCCAGTTTCTTCAGCTCTGAGAAAGATCCTTGCGGCCGTTGCTGAGAGGTGTGGGGGAGGAGGCCGAGACCGCAGGCCAAGCCCCTAAATCCTCCACCGCCAAAGGGCTGGGAGGCAGCTGCCCACACTGCTCCCTGACCTTTGTCCTGCCATTTTCGGTTTATGAGGCGCTTTCCTCATCCCATTATCTCATTTGATCCGCCCCACAGCCCTCTGAGGAGACTCGGTGTCCCCATTTCGCTGCTGAGGCTAGTGGCTGGCCCAAGGTCACCGGCCAGGTGGGGTGGGGAACCAGGTGGGGTGGGGGCCCAGGCGGAGTGGGGACAGAGGCTAAGTGAGGCTGCCCTGGACGCTAGGGGCAGAGCGAGGAGAGGGCTGCCCTGGGGAGAGCCACACTTCTCACTCAAGTGGTCTTTCTCCCCAGCATCCCTGTCCTGCCCCGACACGGCAGAGACATGCACAGGTCCCCAGGCTGGCCTTGCTTGGCCCCCTCCCTGCACCCCTTGTTCCCCTCTCTGTCCCAGGGGCCTCCGAATGGACTCCTACCCTACCCTTCGCTGTCCCCTTGGGTGTGTCCTGGGCTAGGGAGTGGGGGTGGGGAGAGGCCGCAGGCCGGGCTGTTTATATCCTGACCTGAACTGCGGGTCACCTCTTATCTGCTTCTGTGGGTCGGGCGTGTCTGTCGCTGTGCTGGTCAGAGGGAGGTCGCTCCTCCCGTGTTTGGGTGTGCCTGAGGAGGGGCTGGGGTCAGCCCCCAGACGTCCCGGATTCCCGCACAGCCCCACCCTCCACCCATTCCGGGGAAAGCTGGCGTCAGGCCCTCTTGGGTGCAGTAGGTAACCAGGCTGCATGTTGATCAGGGGTCTTACTTGAGTCTGCTCTTCTATTCCATGACCTGTTGACACATCTTCTCCCATACTGGACTGTGAGCACCTCGGGGCCGTGTGGGGCTTACTCACCCCAGCAACTCACACAGTGCCTGGCACAGAGAAGGTGCTCGATCAATATTTGCTAAACTGCCGTGTGACTCTCCCTGCCCTGGCCACCACCTCCCCTCGACTCACACAGCACACACACATACATACGGCACCTACGCTCATACACACGCACACGACCCCACACACACCCACACGGTCACATGCCACACACGGTCATACTCACTCACAGGAATCACACCCGAGCACCCACCCGCCACACACACTCTTGGAACCACACTCACACACCACGCGCTCACATGCTAACATACATGCCCGCACTCACGCAGACACGCTCCCGAACGCTCGCTCGCATGCACGGCAGATACTACACACACACTCGCATGGACCACACACACACACACACACACATGCTTGGGCGCGCTGGTGTGCACGACACACTCACACGCCACAGTCTCAGCCACACCCGCTCTCACGCAGGCTTGGTCCCCTGCTGCGGATCGGCCTCGGCTCACCAGCTCGGCCTTCTGTTTCCTCTGCTCATCTCCTGCCTCCCACCTAACCGTCTAACTGGCCCCTTCTTTGAAGCATTTCCTCACCTCCCTTCTGTCCTTCCCCCACCGGGTGGGTTCAGCCCCTCCCTGCAGTCAGGACCCGCTACCTAATTTCCAGAGCCCAGAGCAAAGTGAGTACTTGGGTACTCGTAAAATCTCAACATGGCCATCGCAGAGTGGCACGTTAACCCTTCCTGGGGCCTGGTCCTCTAGGCTCAGGGTCTTGTAGGACAAATGCACGGGTCGCATGCTTGTGAAGCCACTCTGTCCCCCACCCCCTGGACTGGTAAGAGCTCCACGGAACTACCCACCACGATTCTACTGCAAATATGTTTGCAACAGCCACCGAAAAATGAAGAATTTGCCAACTTTTTAAAATCAGAAAAATTTTCACAGAAAAAAACTGAATTTGTGGCTTCTCTTTAAAAAACAATCAGAAGACCAGCCCACCTGAGCCAGCCGTCCCACTGGACCACGGTCTGCAGCCGTGGAGTCATGAGACCACCAGCACCACCTCCACGCAGAAGCACTGAGTTTTCAAGCCCTGGTTGAAAACATCTATGCCTGCCCCCACCTGCTGCCTCCAGGCTAGAGGTACCTTCTCTGCCCCTCTACCTGGCAAAGTGACGGCTTGTTGAGGATGTTGGTAAGTAAACAGATGATGGGGCCGGGGCGGGGAGAGGGGGATAGCGATGCTCATGGGTACGAAAACCCAGCCAGCCAACCCCTTCTATGACGGACTGGGATGGGACCTAGGGCCCCCTGAGACTTACTGGAAAGCAGCAAATGTTCTCACCACCAGGACCATTTTTAGCCCAGTTCGATGCACGGCGTATCGGGGCTGTCAGGCTCAGTGCAGTGTCTCTGCACGACCTTCTGGGCAGGGCATGGCTGCTTAACTCAGAGTGCCCAAAGATGCCACCACTGCCCACAGTCTCGTCCCATCCATACACCTCTGTCTCTGCTGAGGGCGGAGACTTAGTGGAACATTTGTCTCTGCAATAGCTTTCCATATATATTCCCCCAACTCATCTCTTTTCAGGAAGAACAAGTGCCTTAAATTAATCCACACATCACAACTCTTTACCAGTGATTTGTAGAACAGAGCACTGGATCTAGAAGAACAATCTGCACTTTGTAGATGAGGAAACTGAGACTCAGAAAAGGAAGGTGACTTGCTCAGAGTCACACAGCATACGGATATAGAGCCCTAGCGTAATACTGACAGCTGAACGATGTGTCCAGTTATTGCTTTATACACATCATTCGTTCTCTCGGTGTCGTCACCGTGTGCTGTGTGCATGGCTCCGTGCTGGGTGCAGGGGACCCCGCAGGGAAAAGGCCACCCAAGGAGAGTAGAGGGCCGAGGCTGGAGCCTAAGGACTTCCAAAGACATCTACATAAACCTCCAAACCCGTCTGCAAGGTAGAGGATGAGCGTCCCATTTCACAGATGAGGAAGCTGGGGCTTTAGAGAGGTTAGGAAACAGCTCGAGTTTTCAGAGCTGGTAAATTGAGGACTTGAACCCTCGCTTCCTGACCCCTCTCTTCAACTCCACAGCTGACTCTGTTTTGAGAGGAGCTAAATAACCCAAATGTCTCACTGCTGCGTGGGTGCCTGGAATTTCGCTTCTGGATGTGCGGTTTGAGAAGTGCCCTCTTGACATGCAGACGTGCCTGGGCTGGGGGCTGGATTCGGCTAACACTGCTTTCCCGAGACTCCTTGATCCTGGGGGAAGGACGGGAGCTGAGTTTTCAGTTCTTGAGATCCTCGTGGTGGACATCCCTTGGCAGTGTTGCCTTCTCTGTTCTTGTCCTGCCCTCCTCCTCCTTCTCCTGCTACGTGCAGGGCTGGGCTGAGGCAACAGCAGCAGCAATTAGCCCAGCTCAGCCACCCGTTACTGGAACCTGCATGTCAACTCGGGAGCTGATCCAGAAAGCCACGCCCAGTGTCCCGCATGACTCAACCTCACCTGCCCCCTCCACACCTGCCAGTCTCAGTGACCTAAGCCACAATGTCCAGGGGAAAGTCCCAGCATCCTTTGGTCTGTCCTCATCTACCTCGTGCGCTTGCAAGGCACGCTGGGATTTAGAGTGCGTACATCACGGGCTTGCTTCCCTGGCTGACTTCTAGCCCAGAGGGACCGCTCCAGGCGGAGCAGATGCTGGCATCTGGAAGACTGCACTGTCTCTGGAGAATGCAGACAGACGCATCTACTCTCTTCTCTCTCATTGCTCGAGATGCAAAAGCAGCTTAAGGTCATTGGGGACACTACTTTTCATATACCAAACTGGAAAAAAAAATGCCCCTGATGTCTAGAGCTGGTGAGGATATGAAAAAACTCAAACCTGACATGAACCACCGGCCAAGGTGTGAATTGGGAGATGCTTTCTGAAGAACAATTGCACACATTGTTTAAAAGCCTCAAACATATGCATATCTTTTTACACAGCAATTTCCCGTCTAAGAATTTTTCTCAAGAAAATAATTGGATAACTGTAGAGAGATATATGTACGAAGACGCTCATTGTGGTGGTGCTATAATTGCAGACAAAAGGTAGCAACCCATCTGTCAAAAGAGGATTGGTGAAATAAACTACAGCAGAGAAATGTATTCAAATACTAGGCAGCCATTAAAGCGATGCTGGGGCTATGTTTATTGACATGTGGCATTGTCCACTCGATATTATTAAGTGGAAAAAAGTAGGCTTGCACTTATTTTTATGAAATGATCTCAGTTTTGTTAAATATTAGCAGGTATCTTTGAGTGGTATCATGGAAAACATATTTTCTGACAAAAATTACCTTGAGTACATATTACTATTAAAAGATTAACCTATTTCCGATTTTGGAAAAAGAGTAAGCATCAGTGGGACTAGTAAAAGCTTCCAAGGGTTATTATTTACCTCTCTACAGCACTTTCATTTTTTATATCATTTTATTTTATTATGGAGACAGGTGTTGCTCTGTTGCCAGGCTGCAGTGCAGTGGCACCATCATAGCTTACTGTCCCCTTGAACTCCTGGGCTCAAGCCATCCTCCTGCCTCAGCCTCTGAGTAGCTGGGACTACAGGCACATGCCACCAAGCCTGGCTAATTTTTTTCGTTTTTGCAGAGGTGCAGGTCTTGCTGTGCTGCCCAGGCTGGTCTTGAACTCTTGGCCTCAAGTGATCCTCCTGCCTCGGCCTCCTAAAGTGATGGGATTATAGACATTGAGCCGCTGTGCCCAGCTATAGCACTTTAAAAATTGTCTCCAGAGGTGTTTCTTCCCTTCAGTTGCTCCAGAGATAAGAATTATTCTTTTCATAGCCATCATAGCTCTCTGCAACCTCAAACTCCTGGGCTTAAGTGATCCTCCTGTCTCAGCCTGAGTAGCTGGGACTACAGGTGCGCACCATGGCCTCCAGCTAATATTTAAATTTTTTTGTAAAGATGGAGTCTTGCTATGTTCTCAGGCTGGTCTTGAACTCTTGGGCTTAAGCAAGTCTCCTGCCTTGGCCTCCCGAAGTGCTAGGATTACAGGTGTGAGCCACCATGCCCAGCCTGTATTTTTCTTAAAATAAAAAAAGAAGGTAGAGGATGGATTTTTTTTTAAAAAAAAAAAAAAAAGAAGACTTCATGCAGGATATGATTGGAAGGAAAAAAAAAGAAGACTTTTACTATTTTGGAAAATGAACATTAGTAATTCAAAAAAGTGAAACTAACAACCTGCCTAATATTTGGAATTAGTTAACCAAAGTATGACTCATATGTTTATAATATGGAATACTATGTCTCTATTAAAAATAATGATTCATGTGCTCACTTTGGCAGCACGTATACTAAAATTGGAACGGTACAGAGAAGATTAGCACGGCCCCTGCGCAAGAATGACGATAAAATAATAATAATAATGATTCATTAAAGAATCTGCTTTGTGCCAGGCATTGATGACTTAAAGGAAGCCAGGACAAGGATTGTCCCGTTTTGAAGTCCTGTGAGTAAGCAGATGTTTCATGCACTGGAAATAACAGCGTGATGAAAGTATATATAAAGCGATACTCAAACCACAGAGCAGAACACAGGTTTGGAACGAGGTGTGGGTGGGTTCTGGGAAGATGAGTAGGAACTCACAGGTGAGGGTCACCCAGGCAGAAAGAACATCATGTGCAAAGGTAAAGATGCGCGAAATGCTACCATTTATATAGAGAATGGGAAGAAGCGGAATAGGAGAGGAGCCCAACATTCCAGGCGGGGGTGGCCGTAAAGGAGGCTTAGTGCTATATGGACCCCGAAATGCTTCCTTAGACCCGAGGGTAGAGGCAGCCGCTGAATGGGTTAAGGTGTTTACAGTGGGGGGATGTGGTCATAATTGCTGTTTAGAAACATCCCATGGATAGTGGATACATTGACGGCGAAACATTGAAGGCAAGGACACTAACGAGAAGGCCGTTACAGTTCCCAGGAAGAGGACCTGCGGGCCTGAGTGGGTGACAGCAGCAGACACCAGGCGTGGCGCGGGGCCCGCGGTCAGGAGGTGTCGCCGCGGTCTAATGCGAAGGCCGCTGTGAGCACGGAGATTCGGGTGGCCAGCGCTGCCGTTCTTCGGGAGGGAGAGCAGAGTGAGTGCTGGAGATGCCGGTCCTGTGGCTGGCTTGTTAGGCTTGAGGCGCTTGAGATGTTCAGTAGGCAGATGTTCAGGAGGGAGGTCTAGGCCCAAAATACAGCTTCTAGGGTCATCGAGCATCCACATGACAGTTGAAGCTCGGGATTTGAATACCACTCAGGGAGAACGTGCAGAAAAATGGAGAGAAACAGAATCCAAGGATCGCTTGAGCCCAGGAGTTCGAGGTTGCTGTGAGCTAGGCTGCCGCCACGGCACTCTAGCCTGGGCAATACAGTGAGACACTGTCTCAAAAAATATGTATATATCTAGAATCCAACCGCTTCCCCCACCTCCACTGCTCCCAACCTGGCCTCTCATCTTGTGTCCTAATCACTCTTCCTGCTTCCAGCCTTGCAACCACATCAATCCTCGGCTCAACACCCTCTGAAGCTTCCATGCCAGGGCAGGCAGAGGTCCTCCCAGTGGTGATGAGGCCCAAGGCTCCCTGTCCCCTCCTCTCTGATCGTACCTCTGACTGCTCTTAGCTCTACCCCACAGGCAGACGTCGCTGCCCGGGCTTTTGTCCTTCCTCTTCTTTCTGCCTGGAATCCTCCCCAAATCCAAATACTTTCATCTCTCATCTCCTTTGGGTCTTTGCTTAAGTATCGCCTCCTCTGTGAAGTTCCCTGATCTCCCGAATTAAATCTGCAACCCAGCCCAGCCCAGCCCTGCCCTACCAGCCTCCCTATCCTCTTTCTCTGTTTTATTTTTCTCTGTAGTATTAATCATGATCAGACACACCACATATCTGTTTGTTTTTTTGTTTCTTGTCTCCCCACACACACTAACATGAAAGCTCCGCAAGGGCATGGCATTTTGCCCATTTTGTTCACAGTGCCTATGTTGCAGGAGATATTCAATAGGCAAGTTATTGAATCAATGCATGTGTACCCATTTCACACCTCATAAAGAAGTTAATGGGGCCTGACACAGTGGCTCACGCCTGTAATCCTAGCACTCTGGGAGGCCAAGGCGGGAGGATGGCTTGAGCTCAGGAGTTCAAGACCAGCCTGAGCAAGAGTGAGACCCTGGGTGTCTCTACCAAAAAGAGAAAAATTAGCCTGGTGTGGTAGTGCGTACCTGTAGTCTCAGCTACTTGGGAGGCTGAGGCAGGAGGATCACTTGAGCCCGAGAGTTTGAGGTTGCTGTGAGCTGTGACCATGCCACCACATTCTAGCCCAGGCAACAGTGCAAGACCCTGTCACCAAAAAAAAAAAAAAAAAAAGGCCACTAATTGACACCTTCGAATCCCTAATTGGTGACCTCTGGCAAGGCTGAGGACTTAAAGGTCCCAATCAATGGGTTGACCTCTTTGCTGTGGTTGACTTTTCTTCTCCACTGTACCCTTGGGCTGGACAGGGAAACTGAATGAGCTCTTCACAAGCCTTCCTCTCCGAGACAGAACCACGGGGACCAGGGTTTGCAAGGAATTGGATATGAAAAGGCAGAGACAGAGGGCGGGGGACAGGTCCCAGAGGAGGGTGTCTGGGGGTCCAGAGGAGATGGCATTGTGGCTCAGAGTGCTGGAGCCACCTGCCTGGTTGAAGTCCCCAGTTAGCCTTGACTGCTGGGTAATGTTGGGGTGGGAACGTCCCACTTCCTGCCTCGGCTTTCCCATCTCTGAAGTGTGGTTCCTCCTTCTGTCTCCTGGGGTTGTCCTGAAGATTAAATACGATCATCGAAGCAGAGCACCTGGCACATGGTGGCCGCTGAAAAGCAGAGAGGGGCCAGGACTGAGGGTCCGCAGCCTTTCTAGTGCTCTCACCATCTGTAGTCACTTCTCTGCCCCAGCGGGCCCCCCACCAACTAGGCAGAGGGGCTCCTACAGATCTCTTTCCTTCAGCCTGAGGTTATTTCTGCTGCATCAGGACAGCCCAGGGGGTGACTTCAGCCAGGAATGCGCCCTTACCTGGATAGCCCCCCACCCCTGCCTCGGCCTTGCTCCCTGCCTCTGCAGGGGTCGGGGTGACGTCAGCCCAGCAGTGCAGGCTGGGCTGGTTTACCCAAAGTTATCGCCTCTCCCTGGGGAGAACAGATTACCTCACCCCGGAGCAGAGCAAATGGTTAACCAACCTCGTCCCAGAGGGCCCGGAAGGCCCACCTGGCCAGGCCCGGGTGTGTGGGGGCCCCTTCCTGCTGTGCTATTATCTGCATCGCTGCTCGCAAGTGTCGTAAATACTTGTCCGTAGTATCCATAAATACACACACGACATGGAAGGCTTCCTCATGGCAAACACCACTTTACATTTTGCACAAGCTTAGGTGGCTTTTTATTTATCTAGCTTTGTTCTAAAGTATACGCCTGCATCTCAACTTAAATATATATTTAAAAATCTCTTTTGCCACCCAAGGTCTCGGCACTCTATTTGCTCCATTCCTTCACAGTATTTAGATTACCTGTGACACCAAAAGCACTTCCCGCCCCAGAAACAGACTCATATAAAACATTGAACTAGTATTTGCAACTTGGAGCAGCAAGTCTTGACTGGGAAAAAAAACGGATTTCTCTCAAGAGATCTTGTTCCTCCAAGGGGAATGTTGCATGGAAAGGAATTTGGCTAGAGCTCTTTTTTCCCGTGAGGACTCCATTCACACTTGACATGTGTCCTTCTTCAAAACAAGGTTTCTCATGATTTTCTAAGATATAGTTCTGTGTAATCATTCTGTTTTCAGAAGCAGAGGTACTGACCTTGGCAGTTGGTAAATGGTTCTCCAACCATGCAAATTATATGTTAGAAAACTATTTTTTTCCTCAAGAAATATCACAGGTTTCTGGATTTTAGAAAAATGTATCGGCCCGTGGAGGTGGCTCATGCCTGTAATCGTAGCACTGGGAGGCCGAGGTGGGAGGATCGCTTGAGCCCCGGAGTTTGAGGTCGCAGTGAGCTACGATGATGCCACTGCACTCTACGCGGGGTGACAGAGCGAGATTGTCTTAAAAAAGAAAAAAAAATAAAAAAATAAAAAAAAGAATCTGATACTGCTGATCTCAGATATCAGTCTAGAGATTGTCAGTCTCTAATATCAGAGCCCAGTATTTATATGTGTATATGCCAAATTTTATTGATTCTAAGATATTTTTGTTATATTTTAACAACTTTGAAAGAGGACACATCTTTCAATTCTCAATCAATGGCTTCTTACAATCCCCATTGGCCATCCTCTCACGTTACCATCTCTGAAATTAGCATGCTTCTGACAATGAATAAGTACCATCTTATATTTGATTTAAGAAATGGTATGTTTAGCAAAAACAAAAGTTTTATAAATCAAAAAAAAAAGAAAGAATCCGAATCAAACTCCCGTGCTGATCAATAGTGGGGCCACTCCTGTGTGTAGCCACTGTACTCTAGCCTGGGTAGCACAGCGAGACGCCGTCTCTTTATAAATAAATAATAAATAAATAAAAACAAAAAGAAATAATCTGAGTCAGAAACTAGAATTGATTGGTTTGCAGGGCTGGGCTACACGCAGGCACCCATCTGCCCAGCGCTTGCTGACTCGCCCTGTCCCCTTAAGGAAGCTCAGGGACCTCCCCAGTGCAGCCCGCCCTATCTCACTGCCAGTCGGGCAGACTCGCCTGGGGACCGATAATGATGGTGATAATCCTAACACTCAAATCGGGTTTCACCGTTTACAAACATCTTCACATTCATTGCCTCTTTGGGTCTTCATATGACAGTTCTGGGGGAGTCAAAGCGAGTATCATTATCCCCACTTAATAATGAAAGAATAAAAATCTAAAAGCAAAGTGAAATAAGCCAGACAGAAAAGGACGCAGACCGCAGGATCCCACCCACCCGAGGTGCCTGGAGTCGTGGAATTCACAGCCACAGCAGGTCGCATGGTGCTGCTGGGCTGGGGCAGGGGATGGGGAGCTGGTGTCTAACAGAGTGTCGGTTTGGAGGATGAAAAGAGACCTGGAGATGGATGGTGGTGACGGTGGCACTGTACTTAATGCCACAGAACTGTGTGCTTAAAAATGGTTAAAACGGTCAATTTTATGTTATGTATATTTTGCTATAACTTAAAAAAATTTTCAAAACTGATAGCTAACAGTTTTTTGTCTTACCCAGCAGCCAGTGCAATCCAGTTAAGTCATAAGTGAATTCATGACGTTCCTCTGCTCAGAACCTTCCAGGCTCCCATCTCGCTAAAGCACACGCCAAGCCCCCATGGGCCCTGGGACCGGCCCCCAGGTCTGTGGCGGGTGCCCTGCCCGCCCCTCTGCAGGTGCACTGGCCTCTCCACTGCTCTCCCAGCATGCCACACGCTCCTGCCTCAAGGCCTGTGTTGCCTCCTTGCTCTGCCCAGAATGCTCCTCCCTTCCAGGTTCACCAGGGTCTGTCCCCTACTGGCTTCAGATCTTTCCTCCAACAACCTCTTTGTAAGGAGACCTCCCTGGCGGCCCCTCCCCCACACTTCCTGTGCTTTCTCTCTCCCCAGCACTCTCGGTATCTACTGCGGGATGGATTTGTGTATTTATCTTGTTTCATGCCTCCCACCTGCTAGAATGGAGGCTAACGTGGGCAGGCAGGGTCTTTGTTTTGTTCAGTGGTACCTCCCAGCCCCTAGAAGAGGGCCTGAAACCTGGCAGATAGTCAAGAAATATTTGTTGAACACATGGAACTTTTTCAATTTCCTACGGACCAAGCACCGTAAGCATCCTAAGTGGATCCTAAGTAGATCATTAGTATTCTCGCCCTGCCTGGGTTCCCGCTGATTGCTGCTGAGGCCCTTCCGGGTGTCCTAGACTGCTAGTTTCTATCTTCTCTCCGGAAAACTAAACCCAAGTGCCTCCCTCCCTGCTGAGCAGGCCACATGGCACGTGCTGGCCACTGACGCAGCACTTGCCACTCTCTGCTTGAGTCCTGGCCGCAGGCTGAGTGGGGAGGGCCTCGCCTAGGCCGAGACCATGCAGGGAGGGAGGACAGGTGGGCTGAGGACAGCTCTGGCAACAGACACGGGGTGGGGGTGGGGGCGGTAAAACCTTGGAGGGGCGATGGGGATAGCCCCTGGCACTGCATGCTGCCCCTCGGCGGGCAGGTCCCAGGTCCTAGGGTGCCAGCCCTCCAGGTGTGATGTGAGCAGCCTCTGAGCTGAGTGAGATACAAACAAAAGACCCAGGTTGCCTTTGTCCTCTGCCCGCCCCTTGTCCTCTGTTTACATCCTCCCTTCCCGTAAATGAGTTGGGTGCTGGGCTGCTGGCCCTGGGCCAGACACACCTGTAGGACAGGTTGGACAGGGCTCTGGGGGGGGCAGTGGTGGCAGGACTGGCAGGGGATTCGGGCCCTCGGGGAGCAAGCTCTGGTCCTCTCCACGGCAGCACCGGTGCCTGCTCTTGCTGCCTTGGGCCAGGGATTCTTGGCCGACTCTGAGAGGACAGGCTGCCCCCAGGGGGCTACCTGGCCCAGGGAGTGCCGGGAACTTATGTCCAAGTCATCAGACACAAGAGGACCGAAGACTCTTCGTCCTCAGTGGGCACTTCCTAGAGGGAAACTGAGGTTTAGAGAGAGACGGAGTAGAACGGGCAATAGGATCCACGCTCGAGCCACCGGCCCCGTGATGAGAGACCCCACCGTGACGTGGGTACCTGGGGGGAGGCGCTGCACTGGGCCCCCCGCCGGCTCTGACCCCCCCCTGGGCTTTGTCCTGCAGTCGGGTCAGTTGGGGAGGTGAGAGTTCAGGTTTCTGGAGGCAGCGAGGAAAAGCCACTTCGGGAAGGCTGTAGAGGACGACCAAAGGCGTCCGGTGAGGCCAGTCTGAGTCAGGAGGCAGAGCCTCTGTCCTACAGGAAGAGAAACGCCAGTGTCCGGACCCCCGGACATCTGCAGCCCCCAGATTTATCTCAGGCAAGTCAGAGTCGGGCTTCTGGGTAGGGGCAGGAGGCCTTGGGCAGGTGTGACTCACTCGGGGGAGGAAATTTCCTCTTCCATCAGAGGATTACCTGACCAAGTTCGTGCAGGATGTGTTTTCCACCTGACCTTTCTGTCTCTCTCAACGATGATGACTGGGCCCTCATTCACCAAACATGTCCTGACTGCCCGCTGTGTGCTCAGCCTTTGCTGGGTGCTTAGGTCATGCCTGTGTTCAGTGGTGACTCTGCCAGCCGCCATGGCATCCATCCTGGTGGGCACTGGCCCAGCTGGCGCCCTCTCCCCTCCCCTCCATCTCCTCCATGCATCTCCTCCAGCTCTCCCATCTCTTGACCTTCACCAAGGGATCTTGCTCTCCCCTTCACCAGAAGGTCAGGATCTCAAACAGGTCTACAGCCACACCACCATGAATGTGCCGGATCCCGTCTGACCTCAGAAGCCCAGCGGGGGCGGGCCTGGTTAGTACTTGGGTGGGAGGATGTCACACAGGCCATCCTTCATTGTCCCATGCTGTTGCATGTGTACCACCTTCCCTCCAGTGGGGTGGAGGGGGCGCCAGCCCTACTCCCTGTGCTGGGGCTCCCATCCCTGCTCAGCTTCTCAGCATAGGGGGTCGGCACACAGAGGTTCAGCTCTAGGACCACCTGGGGGGCCTACTTTAGGGGCTCCTGCTGAGCAAGCGGGAGGCTCGGTGTGCCCACGGCTGAGAGCTGCTGGCTTAGTCTGCCTTCCCGCACGTGCCCGCGATGCCTGTGTCAAGGCCTTGCGGCCCCCACACCTGACACTGAATGTCCTGGGACACAATGACTTGGGTTTCATCTTTACCTGTCCTTTGTGTATTCTGCTGATGGTGGGTTTCTTCGACAAATCTTTTTTTTTTTTTTTTTGAGACAGAATCTCACTTTGTTGCCTGGGCTAGAGTGCCGTGGCGTCATCCTAGCTCACAGCAACCTCGAACTCCTGGGCTCGAGCGATCCTCCTGACTCAGCCTCCCGAGTAGCTGGGGCTATAGGCGCACGTCACCATGCCCGGCTAATTTTTTCTATTTTTAGTTGTTTGGCTAATTTCTTTCTATTTATAGTAGAGACGGGGTCTGGCTCTTGCTCAGGCTGGTTCGACAAATCTTTGAGAGGGAGATTCTCTTGTTTCCTCTGCAATGGACACCAAGACCAGGCTATGGGAGCTGGGGCCGGGGCTTGCCTAACCAGCCCCGAGTGAGGGAGTCCCCACCCCCCGGGGAGTGTTGGGGTTGCAGCTCCAAGTCATACTGTCTAGTGCCCGCAAAGGTGCCTAGCTCTGTGATTTTCGCTCTCAGCCCCCAGTCTTTCTCTCAGCTCTAGAAGGAATTGTTCCAGGTCCTCCAAATCCATGGCCCATTGCCTACAGCCACTCCCCACGAGCCCACAGTGCCGAGACCCGGCGGAACACATCCCAGAGCTGGAGAAGCAGCGTTGTTGCTGCCCCTGCAGCCCCTGCATTCTGGTCCCACCTGTGCTGAATTCACAGCCCACGGCCACTAGCCCATGGCAGCTGTGGCTCCCCCTCCCCTGCCTTAACCCCCTCCCCCTGCCAGCGTCTTGGACATCCCAGTGGCCTGGCAGTAACTGAGTCAGCTGCAGGCCTCCCACAGGGACCCCAGGATGCTAACTGGCAGACAAAGCACTAGGCCAAGAAGCTGAGGGGAGGTGGGATATCTGCCCTCAAGGAGCTCAGGGTTAATTAAAACAAGCGTAGAGAATGAAAAACTTCTCCTCTACCACCTTTGGTTCTGTTGCTGGGCAACAGAGCTGACCAAAGACAGACTAACAAGAGGAAAGGCATTTAATGTAATTGATGTTTTTAATTTTCATGCATGGGCGCTACACAGAAAAGAAATGAAAACCCAAAGAAGCAGTTAGACTCGGGAGCTTATATACCATTTTAACAAAGAGTGAAAAATTGTGGAGAAGTGATTAGACAAGGGGTTTGGGCTTCTAGTGGCAGTATATTGTGGGAAAGTAAACATATGAGGGAAGCTAAGGGTAGATAAGGATTATTTAGCAGTTTTTTTACATGCGGACTCATCTTGGTGCCGTCTCAGTCTCTGGCGATAAGGGTTGTTCTCCTCCTCCTAGTACAGGAGAGGGAGGAAACGTCCAAGAGAAATTTGGGCCCTACTTTTAGGCAGATAGGGGGAGGGCAGAGAGCTCCTCCTGTGTCTGCTATTTCTCAGTTACCTTCAGCTCAAAATAACCCTTATGCCAGAGTGGCATATTCTGGTCCCCTTCTCAGGCTAGTCCTGTTCTTGACACGGGCACCCCGAAAGGCTGAGGTCCTCTGTGCTGCACTTGCTCTCTCTAGAACGGATTTTCCAGCTCTCCTTGCTGTTCCCTGACTCCTTAGAGCCATGACGCTGCCCGGCTCCACCCGTTATTGCTCCATGGCTGTGTCTTAAACCGGGTTTCTCCTTGTCTCTCAGAATGTATCATTCCAGAGTCAGCAGCAGGCCTGGGAGGGGATGGAAAGGAGGTGCTACTACCTGTTACGTAGGTAAGTGTTTTGCATGTGTTATCTCATCTGCAGTCTTTCAGCAACCCTGTGAGACAGGCACTATTATTATCCCTTTTACTTAGGAGGTAACTGAAGAGTCACGGGTTGAGTCCTCACCCAAGGTCAAATTGTTAGCATGCAATGGTAGAGCCTGGACTCCAGCCAGGTCTGTTAGACTGCGGTGAATGACCAATTTTGTTTTGCTTTGCTTTGGTTTGTTTTTAGTTTTCAATCTAATATTGCTGGGGAGCACAGAGGTGGTGACCTGACTGGACTCCCGTGGCTCAGCCCTGGTGGAGCAGCGTGACTCCTCTCTAAAAACTAAAAATTAAAAAAAAAAATCTAATATTGCTGCAAAGTATAATAAAAATGAATTACTAGAAAAATGAAAAGAAAAAAGAGGCAGGATGCGGTGGCTCACGCCTGTAATCCTAGCACGCTGGGAGGCCGAGGCAGGAGGATTGCTTGAGCTCAGGAGTTCAAGACCAGCCTGAGCAAGAGCGAGACTCCGTCTCTACTAAAAATAGAAAAATTAGCTGGGCATGGTGGCACATGCCTATAGTCCCAGCTACTCGGGAGGCTGAAGCAGGAGGATCGCTTGAGCCCAGAAGTTGGAGGCTGCTTTGAGCTAGGCTGATGCCATGGCACTCGCTGGGGCAACAGAGTGACACTCTGTCTCAAAAATAAAAAAAAAAAAGAGAAAAGAAAAAGAAAAGAAAAATGAAAAGAAAAAAGAATATACAAATTACAAGTCCATTTTGTTGTTGCTGTTATTGGGTTCAACAAATGTAAAATTCTTCTGTCAAATTACTATGATATTTTCTGAACGGGGACCAGCATTGGACTGTGGACCACATCACGTGCTGCGAAGAGAAGCTCTGCGGTGACCCTTACCCACAGCAGGAATGGCCTCGTAAGAGGAAAGAGCGACGAGGCTCCCAGCTCAGCTCTGCACCATCAGTTCTACTTTACAAGACCAGAGACAGGGGCTCAGAGTGAGGGCAGGGGTTGGGGTGGGGATGAACCACTGGCAACATCAGGATTTTAAAATACGGACTGCTTGCATTTCTGGGGAGTGATGGATGGAACCTAGACGATCAGGTCTTGGACTACTATGCATACAATGCACGTCAAAGGAGACCCACGTTAACTCTGTAAACTCCCAGAGTGAGCACCGTCATGGAGACCGTCTAGGGGCTCACATCTGAAGGTCTAGGGAAACTAGCTTAGATCTTTGACTTCTCTGAGTCTCAGTTCATCCAATGCAAAAATGGAGTAGATAATGCCTTCTTATCCACTGATATTCAATAGATATTTGAAAACTCAGACAGAATGAGGTAATGCCCGGGAAATGCTTTATAGATTCTAAAATTACCCAAACACACAGGAAAGATGGTTTTATTCACAACTTCAGAGACTCTTTGGAGAGCTGCTTCAGGGTCATATTTTTTTTCTTTTTTTTTCTTCCTCAGCTTGCAAGAGCTTGAATCCAGGTCAAATTTACTCTTATTTATCTACTCAGATTATTTGCTAATTAATTATTTTTTCATTCATTTCATAACTTTTTTTTTCTTTTTCTTTTTTTTGTAAAGATAGTGTCAGGATATATAAATTTTTTTTTTCTTTCTCTCTTTTTAGAGTCAGGGTCTTCCTCTGTTGCCCAGGCTGGAGTGCAGTGGCCTGATCATAGCGCACTGCAGCCTTGAACTCCTGGACTCAAACAATCCTCCCACTTCGGCCTCCCGAAGTGCTGGGATTACAGGTGTGAGCCACCGCAACTGGCCCATAAATTTTCTTCTAATAGTGTATGTTCTCTGCTAGAGTCCTGGAGCTCAGGGGAGGAAACGAGGCGGCAGTACACAGACCGAACCTTTAACAGTCCCCATCATTGTTGGATTCTCTACCCTGGGAGAATCAACGGGGAGCTTGGAGAGGCGGTGGAGACAGTCCACACTGGTGTGGGCGGCCCCAAGGGCTTCCTAGAGGAGGTGGCCTATCAAAGAGGACTGTTAAGTAAATCACACAGTGTCCACACAGTGGACTGACTATTACCAGGTCGTTAGAAGGTTGGAGTAGAACTCCACAGATTAACACGGAGAGCTGTCCAGGATGCAGGATTGAGTAAAAAATGCAAGTAACAGAAGAGCATCTGTAATGTGAAGACATTTATGTAAGATCGCAGTGATTCTTTGGTATATTAGAATTGGCTGGTGGGTCTCCACAAACCACAAAGCACCCTCCCCCGTCACCACTCCGATACAAGCCCTTAGCAGAACCTGCTTCAGGGGAGACCCACTCCTAAGGTTAGCTCAGGTTCCCGGGGGAGTATCAGAGTCTTCAGATGTTTTGATCTCAGAGCAGGCTGAGAGTAACCCTGCCTATCTGTGTCTGCACAGTGGCAGCAAAAGGTCTGGCAGGACACTCACTAACGGGCTAGCAGTTGCCGTCTCTCGGGGTGGAATTTAAGACAAATATTCATTTCTTCTTTTTACTTTTTTGGCCCTGCTTGAATTATACACTAACCATACACTACTTTTTAAAAATAGCAGTTGTGTTGAGATTTAATGCATATACCATAAAATTCATCTTTTTAAAGTGTACAATTTGGTGGTTTTTAGCATGTTCACAGAGTTGTGTAACCATCACCACTGTCTAATCTCAGAATATTTTTATCGCTCCCCAAAGAAATCCTGTACCCATTAGCAGTCACTCTAAGAAGGACTCCCCCATTCCCTGGCACCCTACTTTCTGTCTCTATAGATTTACATATTCTGGACATTTCATATAAATGGAATCATACAATATACGGTCTTTTGGGATTGGCTCTTTCACTTGGCGTGTCATTTTCATGATAGAAAATCCACCTGCCCTCGGGTAGCTTCCATGGGCTGGTGAAGGAAGACGGCAGAGACTGTCAGCTGGATAAGGGCTCTAAGACAGGATGCCCAGGTGCGGCAGGGCCGGGCAGGGGATCTATCTTAGGCTGCCGGGTGAGGGCTCTCGGAGCTTGGAGCTGAGACCTGTGTGGGGAGAGGATCAGCAGGTGGGCCTCGAGGCAGGACAAAGTTGGGCATTTTGGAGAACCAGAGCAGCTGTGTGCCAAGGCCTGTGAATACACGCAGGTAGACCCGGAGGGACCGGAAGGCACAGGGTCTTGCCGGCCAGAGCAAAGAGCTAGGGTGTCCTGCTATGTGTGATGGGAAACCATAGTTTTGAATCAGGGAGTCATCCAATCTGACTTACATTTTTATCTGTTGTTTTTATTTATTTATTTATTTATTTGAGACAGAGTCTCGCTCTGTTGCCCGGGCTAGAGTCCATGGCATCAGCCTAGCTCACAGCTACTTCAAACTCCCACTCTTAAGTGATCCTCCTGCCTCAGCCTCCCGAGTAGCTGGGACTGCAGGTGTGTGCCACGATGCCCAGCCAATTTTTTGTTTCTATTTTTAGTTGGCCAGCTAATTTTTTCTATGTTTTTTAGTAGAGACGGGGGTCTCATTCTTTCTCAGGCTGGTCTCGAACTTCTGACCTCATATGATCCTCCTGCCTCGGCCTCCCAGAGTGTTAGGGTCACAGGAGTGAGCCACCATGCCCGGCTTGACTTACATTTTTAAAAGCTTTCTCTGGTGGCCATGCGGAGAGAGGACCAAGAGTGGAGGCGGGACAGAGGATGGGCAGCCATGGCAGTGGCCCAGGTGGAGACGGCGGTGCGTTGGGCTAGGGTGGGGCGTGGTGAGAAAGGGAGAGAGCAGGATTATATCTTGGTGAGGAGCTGAAAGGACTGCTGACAAATTAGCTGTGACACCCGAGAAACACGGGAATCACCAGTGGCGTCGAGGGGTTTGCTTAGAGGATGGTACGCGGCCATGAGCACAGGTGGTGGAAACCTCATGCCCGTGATCAACAAAGGGTCCCTGCTCTTGCTACTCTCCCCAGGCGTAGTGAGGTCAAGATAGGGAAGGGCAAAGGCTGGCACTGAAGCTACACTCAGGGGAACGGGGCAAGTGTGGACAAGCCCGGAGTGGCTTGATGAGGCTCCATACAATGCATCCTGGGAAAAGGGAAGTGGGGCTGTCCCCAGATTTGGGTGGCTATGACAACAAAGGCCGCTGCGCGCCCTCACTGCTCTCCCAGAGGCCTCGGATGGCACCCAAGCCTCCCACCCGCCGTAGGCCTCCTTTGTAGCCATGGGTGCACTGGCGTAACCTGAGCTGGCCTGGCTTGTGTGTGGGCGGGTGTGTCGCGTGGGCCCGGGGCCAGAGAATGGCGCAGAACGTCAGCTCTGTCAGCACGGTGGGTGCCAGCGCTCTGCAAACAGACCCGAGTCACGAACCCAGCACAGCGCTCAGCTGGGTTGTCAGCGAGGGTGGAGGGCGATGCACGGGGCAACCCTAACGGCAGGGGCCAGGGGCGGGGCCGACCCACTGCGGGGGGCCACGCCTGCCTCCCGGCTAGGGTCTGGCCCGGAGGAGACAGGCGCCTGTGAAGGGAGATTAGTAAGGTTAGGGAGGGTGGCCCCGGGGGGACCCTGGAGCCTCATAGGAAACCTGTCCTGGGGGAACGAAGGCGGGTAGGGAGCTAGTACAACTGCCTTTTCTGGTTTCTTTCCCCGCATCCTTTCTCTGGAGAGACAGGCTCTGCTGCGCTGCCAGGGGCTCATTTGAAGACGGGCTGATGGCAGGGATGAGGGGACTTGGGAGGGACCCCATCACCTGAGGCTGCAAGAGTAGAAGGGGTGAGGGGAGCCCAGAGCTTCTGATTTGCCTCAGTTTGGGAGGGGCCGGGCAGGCTTACACCGGAGGCCCTGCTGTATCCGGTCACAACTGGAAAGGCACCAAGTTTATACTAATTCAACACACACCTGTGGAGCACTTATTTATAGATAAGACAAAGCTGAATCAGGCGTAGATTCTGTCGTCGTGGAGCTGGGAGTCGAGCGAGGCTCCGAGACAGAGGCCTATCCATACTGTCTCATGTTGCCGGCTGACGTGCCTGTCTCCTCCACCAAAATATCGGGGACTGTGTGCTGGGCAGCGCTGGGTACCCGGCACTTAGTAGGTTCTCCGGAAAAGTTTGTTGAGTGAAAAAATAAATGCATGATTGAGCATAATACAACACGCCTGAGATTAATGCCGTAAGAGAGGTTTTGTGTCTTTATTACCATTAAATCTCAGAGCCTGGAGCATCGTAATTGCTCAATAAACATTAATTAGAAAAAAAATAAAGGCCAGTGCGGTGGCTCACACTTGTAATCCTAGCACTCTGGGAGGCCGAGGCGGGAGGATTGCTTAAGGCCAGGAGTTTGAGACCAGCCTGAGCAAGACCCCATCTCTACAAAAAATAGAAAAATTAGCCAGGCGTGGTGGCATGCGCCTATAGTCTCAGCTACTCGGGAGGCTGAGGCAAGAGGATCGCTTGAGCCCAGGGGTTTGAGGTTGCTGTGAGCTCATCAGACGTCACGGCACTCTAGCCTGGCGACAGAGGGAGACTCTGTCTTCCACACGGCTGCATCTGCAGCACCTAGAGCAGTGCCTAGCAGATAATAGAAGGTAAGGTAGCATGGCCTTGATAATTATTTTTTTAAACAGCTTTTCTGAGATAGAACTCACATATCATACAATTTATCTACTTAAAGTATACAATTCAATAGGTTTTAGTATTGTATATTCAGAGAGCCCGAGGTCACGGCCTCCCCAGGGCAGCCTGGACCTGGTGCCTGAGCAAGGTGGGGGTAGAACCGCATCTTCTCCCTCTGCACAGTCCTGCTCCCTCTCCCTTCCTATCGCAGGTGAATGTCTGATGCTCTGTCTAACGTCCGCTTCCGGAGAACCCAGGCGGCGTGTCCCAGAAAGCAGATGACGAGCGGGGGTTTGGGAGCTGGGCCACCCGTGCCCGGCCGGCCATAAGGGCTCGACACTGGTGGCGAGTGAGGTACGGAGGGCTTTTGGCGCCAGGTGACGCTGCTGAAACTTTCACTGGTGGTAAATCAGGATGGCATGCCAGCCGGAGAGAACGCACCGGTAAGTCCCCGGAGCCTGATAGGTGTGGAGGACCCGGTATCTGCCAGGACAGGGGCCCTGAAGGGCTGTTGCTAAGCCGCTCATGCTCCACAGAAGGACAAGGAAGAGTCGAGGGAGCATGTTAGGGGCCTCTTTGGTTGTGTGATGTGCAGGGAGCTCTCATCAGCTGCTGTGGGAGGGCCCGGGAAACCGAGGACCGAGCCTAGGATGGAACAGTCAGATCATCTGGATTTCAAAGCTGGCTAGATATTTAGTCAAGGTAGTTCTGCCATACCGAGGTCAGAGTCCTGGTCAGAAAAATCTGGGCCCCTGACACGTGAGATGGAGACAGGTATGGGGCTATCTGGGTGAAGTGTCCTGAGGAGTTTGACACCCTAGGCTCCTGAATCCGCAGACGTGGCCAGGCCCTCCAAGTTAAGAGCGAGCACTGCCGCTCTCCCCAGTCCCCACTCGAAGGCCGTGCAGAGGCCTCTACCCAGCAGGACAATTGTGGCCCATCCAGGCCCTACCCCCACCTCCTATTCCAGATTCTAAGTCTTTAATCAGGGTCACCCCGCTGGGCAGTGCCGGGCCTAATGACAGAGAAAAGTCACCACATGAGCTGAGGGAATTAGTTACCGGTGCTGGCAGGGCCAGGGAGTTGGGGTGGAACCGTGTTCTGAGGGTGCTTGATTAAGAAGCTGGAACATAAAACTGGATAGGACTCTAGCTTCAGCTTCTAAGGCCATCATTTCCATCTGGGTGACCCAAGACATATGACTTAATTGTTCTATGCCTTGGTTTATTCACATGTAAAATGGTGGGCATCCACCTGTAAAATAGAAACTTCTCTCCATTGTGAGGATCAAACAAGGAACGGCACTTGGAACCACACTCCACACAAAGAGCCAGTGAGTGCCAGCTGTCATTGTTACTGCTCATGCGAGGCTGATGTACACATCCTAGGGTGGCCTTGCCCCGCAGTGTGCCTGGACAGTTCTGGCTTTTGCCTGCTGTTCCAGTATGAATCTTAACAGTGGTCCCCTTTCACTCTCAAATGTGTCTTAGTTTGGATAACAAATTACATGGCCACCCTAATATGATCTAGTTTAATCATTAAAATTCTATAAGATCGGCCAGGTGTGGTGGCTCACCCCTGTAATCCTAGCACTCTGGGAGGGCAAGGCGGGAGGATTGTTTGAGCTCAGGAGTTCGAGACCAGCCTGAGCAAGAGTAAGACCCCATCTCTACTAAAAATAGAAAAATTAGCTGGCCGTGGTGGTGAGCACCTGTAGTCCCAGCTACTTGGGAGACTGAGGCAGGAGGATCACTTGAGTCCAGGAATTTGAGGTTGCTGTGAGCTAGGCTGACGCCACAGCACTCTAGCCCAGGGCAATAAAGTGAGACTCTCTCTCAAAAAAAAAAAAAAAAATTCTATGAGCTAGCTGTTGCTCTTCTAATTTACAGATAAAGGATTACGAAGCCCAGGAAATGCCATAATTTGCCAGGTGGTCAGTCTGGGTTCCTGGTGACAGGTTTGTCCTTCACTTCCAAGGACTCCCATCCCTAACTGGACAGCAACTCCAGGAAATTCACATTTCACAGCAACTCCAGGAAATTCACAGCAGGTCTGTGGGGAGAGCCAGGAAGCTCGAGAAGGACAGCCCTAGAGGGGTGGAGGGAGAAACAGGCACCCAGCATGGGCCAGAATAACCACACAGAGCCCAGCTGCTGGTGGGCTGGTGCCGGACCTTGAGGGCTGGCCGTGCCGCACCAATGCTCATGGGCACACCCAGGCAAACTCAGGCCCCTCCTGATTCTGTCACTACCCTGGCCAGCCTTCCTTGTCCTTTCTCATTCTTCCATTCTCCCAGCTATTCAGGAAGCTGAGGTGAGAAGATCACTTGAGCCCAGGCGTTGGAGACCAACCTGGGTAACATAGCAAGACCCCATCTCTTAAAAAAAAAATGTTGTCTTCCCTTTGGACCTTCCTGTTCTGTGATGCCCACACCTAGGGCATCTTATACCCCTAAGAGCAAACCTTTGAGGCACTAAACAGCTGGCTTTAGGATTGCGAAAGTGAGAAAACTGTAAATAAGACCAAAATAACAAAGTTGCCATTTATTTGACATTTGCCAAACTCTTGCCGTGAATGACCTGATTGCATGCTTCCAATTCCCTAATGGAATATGGAATCCAAGTGGAAACTGAGGCTGAAGGGGTGCCCCAGATCATCATCAGATGGTGCAGCCAGGAGTTGGACCTGGACTCATCTGAGTCCCTGGATTGACCACTGGGCCACGGAGGAGCGTGGGGAGGGATATACGGGAGACAGCTCGAGTGTGCTGTGGTACTCAGAAGTGATGGGGGGAGATTTCATGAGAGAGGTGCCGTGCAGTCATTCAACAAGCACGTGTGGAATACGTACTGTGTACCAGGCTGTGGGGACTCAAAGATGAAAGAGCCCCGGCCTCGGCCCTCATGGCGCTCACATCTGCGTGGAGACGTCAGGTAAACAGGTGGTTGCCGAGCAACCGGCGTGCGACATCGGAGGTGAGTGCTCTGTGTGGCCGAGGTAAAGAGGGCGTGACCGACTCTGCCATGTGTAAAACAAACACACGTGATGGAGAGCTTCGCCATGGGCCAGGCCCGGCTGGGTGTCAAACAAGACACGGGGTCGGGGGGTGGGGGGCATCCTCCGCGGAGGGGACGCCCGTGCTGTGGCGTGGAGGCGCGAGCCCTGCGGTCGCCTGGGCGGAGCGGGCAGGCGTTCGGCTGGACACTGGCGAGCAGACAGGGACCCAGGGCTGGGGAGCAAGCTGCGCCACATCCCGGAAGGCTTTGCAGGCCTGAGCAGGGTTCGGGTGCCCCCTACACGAGGAGGCTTCCCTAGCCTTTCGGAGAACGAAGACTCCTCTTTTTCAAAAGCAGTTTAAAGCCTCCTGGGGAGTCTCCACACGCTGGGAGTTTGCCTTTCAGTGTCTTCATATGGAGAAAGTACACGCGCCCTGTGGACTGTCTCAAATGGTCTCTTCCTGCAAGGTGGTGTCCCTCAGACCCCTCCCCACTCGCTGCAGCCAGAGGGGCTTTCAAACCTGTGAATCTGGGGTTGTCCATCCTCTACCGAAAGTCCCGCATCTCTCTGTCCCTAGGCCAAGCCCAGGCTTGTCCCCTCTTGGCCCCACTCATCTGGTGGCATTTACTGACACACTGCTCTGCACGGCTGCTGCTGCGCTGTCCCTCACTCCACTTCTGCGCATGCTGCTTTTCCGTGTTGGCAGCTCCTGCTTCAGAGCGGAGGGGCACAGGGAAGGGAGGGGCCTGGACAGCTTCTAAAGATGCTTAGGAAGCTTTCCCCTCCCCCAAATGTGCTTGCACTCTTACAGCTACCGAAGGGAGGGCGCCCATGCAGGGCAGCTGGCACAGGTCCTCCAGGGCAGGTGACACTGTGCTGCTCGCCTGCCCTGGGGTGTAGGCAGGGTCCCGGCTCTCCTATCAGCGGGGCCTGGGCCAGGGCACGCCTGGGGTGAAATGAGGCAGGTGGATGTCAGCCTGTGGCCTCCCGGGCTTCATCTGAGCTGTGAGAGGCTGTGTCCTCCTGGGGTGATGAGGAGGGTGAGGAGACACATTCTGTCCTGCAGAGTGACCCAGTCTCCCTCATGCCCATCTGACTTCAAAGTCCTGGAGGTGACCTGGTCCTAGGAGGGTGAGCAGTGATTTCTCAGGACAGGGTAGACTGAGGCACATAGAAGGGCCTGCTTCTCCCTGGTGAACTTCTCTTCTTGCACTGAAGGGTGCTGCAGCCTGGGGTATTCTCAGAGGAGGCCTGGCATCTGAGACATGTTCTGGGTTCCCAGGTGACCTATTTAAGACTTGAACCCATGGTTCAAGTGGTAAAAAGAGGCCTAGGACCAGTCACTTAAATGGTTGGTGAGACCAATTAGACACATGAACCAAACTTTTTAGCTCTGACCTTGCCCAAGACAGCTTCATGAGACTCAAACTGTCTCCTGCCCTTCCCCAGACTGTGGTCAGGGGCCCTGGGGGCTGGGAGAGAATGGGCCCTGCTGAGTGCAGGGAGGGAAGACACAAGGGCCTTCCCCACGCCAGGCTGGGGACCTGGCACTGGGCTCTGCTCCTAGCAGCCTGGAAAGCTGTTATTCTAGAACCTGATAACTACCTGGGCTGGGCTGCAGATAAGAGGCAGCTGTTTGAAGTCCAGAGAGATAACAGCTTCAGAGAAATGTGATAAGAGGAGTGGGATGCACTGGCTTAAGCTCACCAGCCTGGCCTGTTTGCCTTCTGCCAGTTTTAATAACCAGCCTTCTACCTGCAAGTCAGATTCCCCAGCACAGCAAGGAGCCTCCGTGTAATCCGTGCATCTGTCCCCCCTGCAGGCCTCTGCTGGTGTCCTGCGGGGTGGCCCTCTGCAGCCAGCCCTGACGCCTCTCCAACTCCCTTGCTTTGCTGCCGCTGGGCCTTCTTCCCAAACACATTCACTCTTGCATTCATTCATTCAGCACAGATTTAATGAGTGGCCACTTTGTGCCAGCCACAGCTCTGGGTACCGGAGACACAGGGGGGAAGCCACCAGGCATGGCCTCTGCTCTCACAGGGCTATGTTCTGGATGACTAGGGACAACTATAAATCAATAACTATAGGGGGTGCAAGTGCAATGGAGGACATGCTAAGAGGGGTGCAGCAGGGGGCGAATAGGGGAGACCAGGGGGTGGCCTTAGAGTGGTCGGCACGGCCTCCTAAAGCCTTGCTGGGGAAGAATGAGCCCAGGTGAGACGTTCCTGGGGAGGAGAGCGCAAGTGCAAAAGCCCCGGTATGATGAGCATGCTCTGTCCGGCGTCCGCAGCAGCTGGGGAGTGGTGGGAGGGAGTGGTGGGCAGAGGCCGGCTGAGGACAGCCAGGGGGGCCCGGAGAAGAAGTTTGGAGATGATTATAAGCAGAATTGGAAGCCATGGGAAGGTGAGTCGGAAGGAATCTGACTTGCATTTTGAAAAGCTCACTTTGGCCGGTGTGTGGAGGCCGGATCAGAGAGACATGCACAATAAGCAGGAAGCACAGGGGGGAAGGATGGCTCCCGGCTCTGCCATGCTCTCTGTTAGACCCCGGCCTCCCTGGTCCCCTGCTCTCATAGCTGTAGCACGCTGCATTCCCCCTGTGTCTACTGGGAGCCTGCTGGGTTCTGGTGCTGTCCTGGGTGTGGGCTGCCAAGGTGAGGGAGACAGATCCAGCCCTTGGGGGACTTCCATTCTAATGGGGAGTCAGATATCAAACCAGAAAACCTGCAGGGAGCGCCAAGTGCTATGTGGCAAATTAAAACAGGTGATCGTTAGGTTGTTAGAGGGTGACGGGGTGCAGTCAGAGAGGACAACTCTAAGGAGGTGACATTTAGCCTGAGACCCAAGTAACCCTGGGAGGGCCTTCCGGCAGTGAGAGGGCCCTGGAGGGAGGAGCTTGTGGGATGGTCACAGTTCCTGGGTTGTTAGGGTCCACCAGACTCTGGCCTGTGGGGAGCGCTCAACAAATCTGGCATTTATAAAGATGATTGTTCTGTGGGGGAATCAGGGAGAATTGTAGGTCTGAAAGTTGCTCAGATGTTGGGACGGAGGGAAGAGGAAGAATGCAGAAGACCCCTACGGCTCTGGCTTTAGGGTAAGTAGGGGATGTGGCTATTTATCGAGGCACCACTGTTTCCTTGGTGGGTCCCATGGCTTTAGGGTAAGTGGGGGATGTGGCTATTTATCGAGGCACCGCTGTTTCCTTGGTGGGTCCCATGGCCCGACCGCAGGCTGCCTCATCCAGGCCCTGTCTCACTCGGGGAATTTTGGAATCTTCTAGATGGTCCTCAGCCAGGTCCTCCCCTCGCCCTCCCTCCATGCCTTCCCCTGGGGCGGCTGCGCGCAGTCTCTGCTCAGAGCCTGGAGCAACTAACTCCCCTCTCAGCCCGACCATGACCCCCACCCCGGCCGTCCTGGCACAGCCTGACTCCGAGATGCTGACGGAACCGAAACGATCCAGTTTAATCCCCTTCTACTTCCCATACAGGGAAATTGGGGCCACGCAGTCCATCTAACACTCCTTTCCCACATTGACGCAACAGTAGTCATTAAAATATTTCTCGAGTGCCCGAAACCCCTTTGTGGTTTTTTTTTTTTTGAGACAGAGTCTCACTCTGTTGCCCAGGCTAGAGTGCCATGGCGTCAGCCTAGCTCACAGCAACCTCAGACTCCTGGGCTCAAGTGATCCTCCTGCCTCAGCCTCCTGAGTAGCTGAGACTACAGGCATGCGCCACCATGCCTGGCTAATTTTTTCTATATATATTTTTTTTTAGTTGTCCAGATCATTTCTTTCTATTGTTTAGTAGAGACGAGGTCTCGCTCTTGCTCAGGCTGGTATAGAACTCCTGACCTTGAGCAATCCGCCCGCCTCAGCCTCCCGGAGTGCTAGGATCACAGGCGTGAGCCACTGCGCCCGGCCCCCTTTGTGGTTTTGACAAGACCATAACCCGTGTGATGGGTGAGGAAAGCTCTGACATCTTTCTGCCCCCTAAAGGGCCTATGGGTGGAGGCCGAGGGGAGGGGATTGAACAGAGTTGAGGTCTGGAGGCGGGAGGCCAGGTATCACAGGGCTTCTGTGGGGCGTCTGCTTTCACTTTGTAAGTACGAAGTGGAGCCACGGGGGGTTCGCACTCTCTGGCCGTTGAGCGAAGAATAGAGTGTGGGGGCCTTGTGCCCCGTGTCTCGGACAGAGCGCTAAACTTCTTTGGGAGGGGACCCCAGGCTGCACGCCAGAGCCCACTCTTGCTGGTATGCTGCCCAGCCGCCGTCCTCGGGCCTCGCGTGCCCGTAGCCAGCCTGGCCGAGGGTGGCACAGGGGCCCGTGGCCTCCCTTCTTTGCAGCACCAGCTTTCTCACGTGTCTGTGGGAGGCACGTTCCTGATGTTCCGGACGTGTCTCAGCCATTGCGTAGAGCCCCGTCTGTCCACACCCCTGTCTGACAGCTCTCAGCATTTCATCTCTGCTGGGGTGGAAGCTTCCTGGGGGAGGGACTTGGTTTCCTAGACATTTGAATTGACCCTGACCTTCTGTGCAAAAGGTCATAAACCCCTGTGGGAGGCGGCTGGCAGGGAGACACAAAGAGCAGGGGTCCACATCTGTGGCCTGGGAGTTAGGAGACCTGACTTTTCGCCTCAATTGTACTAGTAAACTTGCTGATCTCCCACGCTGAGCCTCAGCCTCCTGTCTGTACGATGATACGGATTAGGCCACATCAGTGACTCTTAGATTATTTTGAAATACCAGCAAAGTCTATGCATCCCTCCAGAATGAAGAGTAGGTACACAGACCTGGCGTGATTGGAAGGAGCAGGGCCACAGCCCCTGAATTTGCCCCCTCAGACCTTTCTCAGCTCTGATGATGTGACTTTCCGAGTTCTGGTGGCAGCCACAGCAGAAACTGGTTTTAATCTCCAGGTAGGTGATTTAGGACTTGTTTTTTTGTGGGGTGAAGGGGGTATGTTTGTGGAGGCAAAGGAGGAGTTCGTAGTCTGGAGCCTGCCTGTCCTCAGGCTCCCGGTGGCCTGCGACGTGGACGAGGGCGTGATGGAAGGGGAAGGCCTGACGTGGGCCACGCAGGGAGAGGGAGGCCACCTGGAGAGCTGGAGGAATGGGAGGTGGGAGGGGTTGGGGTGACGATGGGCAGAGCAGGTCCTCGTGCACCAAAGCGAACGGGGAGAAGAGGCCCCCTGTGAGTTTGAGGGGTTGTCTCCCCTTGACATGGATCCAGGAGAGGGGGTGGCCCTGGGCCAAACCGGGCACCACCCTTTCTCACCAGGTAGTGCCTGTGTGCACGTTCACACCCAGTGCTGTGCTGGCAGGGGCTGTAACCTGAGACCCGGGTGCCCAGGAGGGGGAGAGACTCGCCCTGTCCTCCTCCTGTCTCCCCAGCTCCCTTCCTTCTCCGAGGTTCACCCAGGCCCAGCCCAGGGGAGGAAGGGTGTTCTCAGTGGGCTTGGGACAGGCAGGGATTAGGGGCCGATGACAGGTTGTCAGTGGCTCTGGGACAGCTCCATAATCCCAGCACCCTGAGCTGCAGCGCCCTTTGATCCAGCCTCTGAAGGCTTGATTATGAGACACAGCCCATGTTTCCATAAAGGGGAGAACAATTGTTGCCAGCCCAGACAAAGGACTCTTTGTACAGCCCTGGGACCCGAGCCCCGGAGCCACTGGGGGAGAGGAAGGACAGCTCCGCCAGGGGTGGGGAAGGGAGCTGGGGCTTGGGGCAGGGCAGTGCTGGGTGAGGCAGCCGCGTGGCTCCCACCGAGCCTGCCGAGATGGGCAAAGGGCGTTAATGACGTCCACTGCCTGCCCAAGGGGCATGCCCAGGCTCAGGTGGGGGCTGAAGGGGGCTCCTTTCTGATTGCTCCAGCCTTGGGCTCAGAATGCATGCCTACCTCTGTCTGGAGGAAGGGCTGGCTCATTTTCCACACCTGAGCAAACAGGCAGGGAGCGGGATTGGGGTGCAGAGTGAGAGTTAGGAGAACATGGAGAACATCTGGAAACAGGAGCAAAGGGCGTGTTGGGAGGAGGTGGTCGGTCTGAGTGCAGTAGCTCTGTCCTGTTTGGAGCTGCCTCCTGCTCCCTGCGCCTGGGCGTAGCAGGCCTTGGAGTTTGCAAAACAAATCCAGTTGCAGAGGGTGAGAGCTTTGCCCCCCTTCCAGTGCAAGGGGCAGAAGTCTGGATTGGCGGGGGCTTCTGCCCACCCCAGCTGCACCCCTCACCTATTTGTTAATTAAATCCAGCCCCTTCCCTCCCTGCCATCCCTTCTGTCCTCATGACAGAGGCCTGGGCTTGGCCCCGGACTGGCCTGGAGGCCGCTGCAGCGCAGAGAGCCGGCTTGACCCTGAGGAACTCAGGAGACACATCTGTTCAGGGGGGACGAGGGCCAGGTGTGGGATCTTAGTGGGGCTGCACCTGCGGGGACGAGAATGACTGCTTTTGGGGGGAAAGATAAGTAGAGTGGTACACGCTGGCTCCCCAAACATCACCAGGACAACCTACTGCCGACACCAGGCCCGGTTTCTCGTTCACCTTGCTGAGCGAGACCGCCACTCAGCAGAGGCGTGGAGGGCAGGCAAGGCTGGAGCGTGCTGAGGATTGGAAGTCTGGTTTGAGGTGGGCTCTCCGTGCGGGGCTTTGATCAGGATTGGGTAAAGTCACCATCTGGTAGTGGGATTGGCACGAAGAGCAAGGGGAGGATTTTCGAGGTCAGGGGTTCAAAGAATCGAATTGCAGGGAGCAAACTCTCGCTGATGCTTCCGTTGAAAAGCTGATAGCCTTTTGGGTGGTTCTTCTAGTGAGCAATCAAGTCTTTTACGGGGAGCGGAGGGGGGGGTCCACTGGAATATCGAAGTCATGCTAATGGAGACAATGGAGCAGTGAAGTCATGTTAGTGCACCGTCTATTGTGTATGGGGTAGGTAGTTGCCATTTTTTAGGTGTGAGTTTGGGGTGTGAAGGGAGACGGCTCCAGGGGCTGGAATGGCGGGGGGAGGGGACACACGCAGGTCTGTGGTCCTGAAGAGAAATGACCAGACTGCACGATAGAGACAGAGAAGTTTGGACTTGGAAAAATGGAGGGAGAGAAACTCCAGCTGACCCCAGGAGAGGCCAAGACCAAGGCATGTGGGCTGGAAACCAGGCCTGCAGGTGCCAAACCTGTCCCTGCCCATGGTGACGGCTGTGTTGACTTTGGCAGCCCCACCCTGAGCCTCCTCCCACCCCAGAAGGGCTTGAAACTGACACTGGGCCCTGTGGGGGGCTGGAAGTGTTCCCAACCCCGTCCTGCTCAGGCCGGCTGGGGCAGGCTGCTACCCTGGCAGAGGAAGCCAGTGGGCTTATATGGGGGAGGGAGGGAGGCTGCCCCAGCAGGAGGCTGGTACCTGGGCCCCGCTGCAGAGGTCATGGCTGGGGGACATCAGGACTTGATGAGCAGGCTGGGTGTGGTGGCTCATGCCTGTAATCCTAGCACTCTGGAAGGCCGAGGCAGGAGGATCGGTTGAGCTCAGGAGTTCAAGACCAGCCTGAGCAAGAGTGAGACCCCGTCTCTACTAAAAATAGAAAAATTAGCCGGGTGTCATGGCATGTGCCTGTAGTCCCAGCTACTTGGAAGGCCGAGGCAGGAGGACCACTTGAACCCACTGCAGTTTGAGGTTGCAGTGAGCTACGATGAGGCCACTGCACTCTACCCGGGTCAACAGAGCGCGACTTTGTCTAGAAGGAAAAAAAAAGGCTAGATAAGCAGCCTCTTGATCTCAGGCTGAAGACCCAGACAGACTGGGCAGGGGGAGAGAAGAGATGAGTTTTGGGGACATCAGCTGTCATCCTATGGATTTTTCTTTGCAGTATACCTACAAGGAGCTGAAATCCAGACATGAAATCTATCATCACAACAAATAGTTTTTAAGAAACTGAGGCACAGAGAGCTTTAGTGACCGAACAGGCAGATGGGATGGAATTCGAAGTCCAGTGTCCGTGTCTGTGGCTTCAAAGGCCAGCTCTCTGCTGTGCCACTTGGCAGCATCCTCCTGGGCTTCCCAGGCATCTCGTTCCTGCAGAGGCCAAGAGGGGAGCTCAGATCACTCCTGTCCTGCTGGAGGGATGAGGTCATAGCCAAAAACAGACCTGGGTAGAAGACAGAATGAAGAGAATGAGAAGTGAACAAGATTTTTATACTGGGAGTGGGGTGGTCGAATATACATATTCAACGAGCTATAGGAGGAGTCATGAATGTTTATGAAAAGAGAAATCATGTGTATCTGCAATTATGTTTTATCTCTCCCGTCCTGTCAAGGCTGGGAACTCAGTTTTAAGGTGTTTCTTGGGGTCCTCTTGGCTGACAGGGGTCCGCTCAGTGAGCAGAGGGCTTAGGGTTTTATTTTTAGTTCACATTAAAATCAGCATTCCAAATGTTGAGTCACTTTCTATTGTTCCCTTTCAGAAAGAGATGAGGACAGGTAGAATGGGGACCTAAGAGAGCCAGCAAGGGACAGAGAAGGGCCAAGACAGGTGCAGAGTTGGGCTGCATGTTTTCGGGGGAGGGCAGCAGAGAGAGCAGGGGGGACTGGCTAGCGGGGTGGGGGTGGGTGGGTGTAGGCTGAGACTGATCCGCATTCTCCTCTGGGCCAGCTCCCTCCAGCTTGTCACCAGGTGATGGCTGGCCCAGGGCTGTGTGTCCAGCTCCTACTGCCCATGGGCAGTCATCTGACCAAGACTCTGCCTCGCCGCAGGCTGAGAGATGGGGGCAGGCGTGGGCAGGGGGCTTGGCTTAGGAAGCGGAGAGGGGCGAGGCCTCCGGGGTGCCCTGGGCTCTGGGCAGCAGGATTCCAGGGATGGCCTACCCAGGAGAGTACTCTCTGTCTAGTGACGGGGGGGCTTTCTTGAGAGAAATAGAATGCCTGGGTCCTATGAGAGGCCAAGACCCGTGTTTCTAGAGGAGCCATCCATGTTTTCCAATATTTCCATCCCTGATTGGTTGACTCCACAGATGCAGAACCCAAGATATGGAGGACCAACAGTACAGTTTCAAAGAGTTAAAACCATGTCTCCTACATACATAGTAGGCGCAAATCAGAGATTTAATTCATTAGTTAGTGTAAAGCTAGTTCAACGGAGGGTACAAGAGACCATACATACATATGTAGTGGAAAAAAAGAATTCTGGAATAAGATTGCAATGTTGGATACAACACTGGTTGACATTCTATAAGGTAATACTGTAATCTTTGATATTATCTTTTGTACCAGATAAAAATTATTTGCAATTTACCAATTTCCTACAAGTTAACACCAAATTTACAGAGCCCTACTCAGTCCTAAGTAGCCAAACAGAGCTGGCTATTATCTTTGGAGTATCCGATGAGTCTTAGGTCAGATTGTTAATGCTCTAGAATGATTTTTGAAAGACAACACGGTTGGGTTTTTTTGGCCTTATTTCCAAATTTTGGGTAATTTTTCTTTTCTTTTTCTTTTTCTTGTTTTAGACTAGTCAAGGGCAGTGGTGAGAAGGGGGGACGTAGTGGAACAAGGAGTTGGATCTGTAACCGTGAACAATCAGGTGAGACAACTCCAGGGTGCTTTTTCTTTAGCAGGCGTATGGGATGCTCAAGCTTCTGCAAACCCTGCGCCCTTCCCTGTCTCCCTCGGCGCAGAGCTCCTTTGCCCCCGGGTCCCAGATGCTTCTCTCCCTCTTTGAACCTATCTCCAACTCTTGGTCTGATGGTCTCTTCTCCCCTTCAGGCCTGAGGTCGGATGGTCACATCTCTGATCCCCCCGCCCCCAGTCTGGCTACCGCCACTTCCTGCGCCCCAGCAACACTTCTGGCCCCCCTCCAGCCAGCACCCCTGCCGGCGCCCGCTGCTCAGTGTGCTTGTCGGAGCCTGTGGGCGTCCATGGCGGGGACAGGTTTTTCATTTCTGTGCCTCAGGGCCTAACCCAGCGCCCGGCACCCTGTAAGGCTTAATAAATGTTTGCTGAATAAATTGAGTGAGGCACTGGCTAGATGCCTCCTCAAGTTCTCTTCCGGACCTCCCCATGAGTCTTCATTTATGGACTGGTTGCCGCGGTGACCCACCCATTCCTCTCTTAGCCTCTCTGTCTTTCTTTTTCAGACCTCCCCCCACCCCACCCCCTGCATGGAGATCCGAATGGCTGGAGGCCTTGGAGAAACAGAGGCAGCTCTCTGTCCCGGAGAGGGTGCCCTCAGCCAGGGGGAGTGTGCCTGGTCCTGGGAGGCCCTGCCTGGCTGAGAATTCACATTTGCATGTGTTTGGGAGGAGGAGTCTCAGGTCTCCACACCTTCACCCTGGGCACTTTGGGTCTCACACTTTAGCTGGGCCGGCCCCACTGAGACCACAAAGGATTTAGAAACACAAAGAGGTTGATTGTATGGTAATTTCCTCTTTACATACCAGCTGTTGAATTGTTGAATTCTTTCAACAATTTGTGGCTTTTCTTTTCGGCTTCCCTAATTAGGCCTCAGACACCCTAAGTGTCCTAGACCGGGAACTTCCCTCCTGGGAGGAGTTGCCACACCTTCCACCCTCCTTCTGGCCTTTCTCCTCTGTGGGTCCCTATAGTGTTGCCCACTGCCCTTAAAACCCAGGCCCAGCCTGGGACAGAATATTCCAACAACATCCCTTTACACAGCTGGGAAAGTGAACAATGGCATAGCAAAAGGAAATAATCAAGAAGTAGCAAGAAACCTTTGGTTGGCAAGACTGGGTTTCCTGTCCAGGGTTCTCCAACCCAGGGCAACTATAAAATTTATCCTTCAAACTTGGACACTCTGGTGAGTGAAAAGGGGTGCTGTTAATAATCATGACAGGACAGCAGCATAAAGCACGACTGTCCTGGGCACTTTGGGAGTACAGCCAGGCCCCCTTCATGGGCACAGAAGCCCATGGAAACATTCATCATCCAGGGAGCCCGTTTCTTCTGCCCATTCATTTCGTGAACGCCTGCTTTTATTTCTGCTGGGAATTCGAGATAGCCAGAGGTCCCTGACCCAGGGAAGTGTACAGTCTAATGGAAGAGACAATTCATCACAAAATAGGATAGAAAACAAGAAAGAGGAAGCAGTGTTCTACATAGGAGAGGCACTTCCCCCTGCCTGGAGAGGGGTGTTGGTCTGGGTTAGCCTCTCAGGGGAGGTGAAGCTTGAGTTCACTGCTTCAGGGCTCTGAAGAAGGAGTGGAAATTAACTGGTAAAAAAGAAAATTGAAGTGAATAGCAAAGAGTTCTGGTCAGGAAGAAAACACCTATGCAGAGGCAGAGAGAGGAGGAGGTGCACTTGTTTTTGGAATTACCAGAAAGCTGTCTTTTTCTGGCCATACTCTCAGTCCCCTCTTGGGTCCTCTACTTCTGGAAGAGGAACTCCACATCACTTCCATTAACTTTGGTCAGAGGGGCACTTCCTCAACTGTTGGCTTTCACCAAAGATTGTTGAATAAACAAAAGCCAAGAAGTACCCTACACTCTTCTTCTGTGACGTAAACGCAAGGTTTGGAACTTTGGTTTTTTATTATTATTACAGTCTTCTCCTATGGTATTTGTATTTTATCTTTCAAAAATAGACCCACAGTGCTACATACCAGCCATTGTGCCCGAGTGATGCATGGGTCATTTCATTTGATCTTCACAGCTACCCTGGGAGGGAGGCATTCTCCCTTACAGAAGAGGCTCAGTGAGGTCAGAAACCTGCCTGGCTCTCACAGCTGACTGGTGACGAGCGGAGATTTGCTAGGATGAGCCGATACTCGGAATTCTCTAAATTCCACCCTCTTAACCACACTACGTGCAGTCAGGGAAGGCCTGACTTTACGTTATTCATAACTCGGCCCTGGAGAGCTGACTCAGACACCGGTGGCAGCAGCCCCCGGAGTCCTGGATTTCGCGGGGAGTTGAAGGGGGGAGCGCAGAGGCCAGCAGTTTCGGTGACCCCTGCAGTCAGTTTGCACACTAGACCCAGACGAGATCCCTCCCCTTCCTCTGGGGTGGAACCCTTCTTTCCAGCAAAGCCGGTCCAGCCCTGTGATGTCACATCACTTCCGGAGAATGGTGACACCCAGCTGACGTCAGGAGGCAGGGGAGGGGCCGCTGGTCCCCCCCTGTCCCCAGGGCAGTTCAGGGGTTGACTGCATTTCAGCAATGATTATAATCGCAAATCTCTCTCAGAACCTGTGGGGTGGGGAAAGCTTGCTGGGAGTTCTGCTCCTGGCTCTGGGATTTGAACCCGGCTTAGGAGACCTGAGGCCACCAATACTCCGTGTGTCTCTAGACAAGTCACTTGTCCTCTATGAGCCATTGCTAAGGCACAGCCTCCTAAATCAATAAAAACGAACAGGTTGGAGAAGAGATTTCTGAGGACCCTTTCAGGAATCCCAGAAGAAGGGATCTTGGGGCTTGAGTCAGCCTGGTTGTGGCCCTGATCTGTCATCCTCCCATCTTCCACTCCTCTCGTCCCTGGTGGCCGTGGAGCAAGGACGTGACTCACCCGGCTCCAGGCACCCAGTTTCAGTCTCGCCCCGCCCCAGCCCCAGGCCTTCCATTTGCTGTTTACCCCTGGAGCAGGTGCACCCGGTCACCTCGCAGCAGGAAGGAGAGGTATCAGGCTCAGGGGCCTGGCGGGGGCACTACCTGGCCACACCCCACAGGTGGCCTAAAGCCAGATCAGGGTCTTGGAACTCCCTGGCAACGTGAGGGGTTTGGGGGGCATAAAAAAATCTCAGAATGGGACTGGGACACGCTGAGCTGCTGAGTCCTCAGCTATCTGCCTCTAATCTCCTCCCCTGGTTTCAGTCGTCATTCGCCCACCCCGCAGGGCAGCCCGGGCCCCACCTGCAGCCTGAGGCCCCCAGCAGAGCTCAGCCAGCCCAGGCACCCTGAGGGTGGTGAGGGCCACCAGAGCTGCTGCTTACACCGAGGACCGCACAACCCTGTGCCAACAAGAGGGGACAGGGTGTGTGTGTGGCGGGGAGTTTGAGCTGGGAGATCACAGCCTGATTCAGCCTCGAGTGCAAGAGTGAGGCTGGGGGAGGCGGGCTCCGGGGAATACTGAAAGGTACGGTGAAGGACGCTGGACTGTGCGTCTGGAGAGCTGGCGTTGAACTGCTGTGGCTGCCACCTCCCTTTGTGACCTTGGGCATGTCCACTCCCCTCTTGGTGACTCAGTATCCCCATCTGTACGAGGCACGGGATCAGATGGATAAGTCAAGGCTCCTTCTAACCCTGGTGCTCTGCTGTTACCCAGGTGGGCTTCACCATCCAGTGCCCAACCTTCCCATATCCCCCATGAGCTCCCGCACCCGCCCTAGGGAGGAAAAGGGGCCCTGTGAGAGGCAGCCGAGGACAACCTAGGAGCTCTCCTCCAGAATCCAAAGTGGGCCTGCCCCTCCCCGGGCCCAGGCTCCAGACCACAGAGCAGACAACAAAGCCAGGCAGGTGGAAAATTCCCTCTGGCGCTCTGCCCAGGCACCCTGGATGGCAGCTGTGCCAGCCCAGGCGAGCAGGAGCTGGGAGTCCAGGGCACTGACAGCCTGGCAGCCACGGGGAGCTGGCAAGGGGCCTGCCCAGATCTCCCCAGCTCCATTGCCCCCACTGCCCAAATGCAGAAATTGTATCTGCTCAGGTGGACAGACGGACGGGAGGAGGAGGATGGGAAGTGTATGATTGTCGCAGCCCTGAGCCACGGCGATTGTGCCGGCTCCTCCCATTGTTGTAAGGAGTGATTCCTGCACATCAGTGGAGGACCAGGGGCCGTAGCTGTTTTGGTAGACAACAGAAACGGAGCTTTGTCAAGTGTCCCTGTGTCCTCTGGGCTCCTGCTGGCTGCCAGTCTCTGCCTAGTGACCATGGGCAGTGCGTATCCCCACCGACACCGTGCTTTGCCCATCTCTGATACAGGGGCAGCTGTGTGGGCCCCGCCCTCCTGGCAGGGCATGAGCAGTACCACGCAAGGCCCTGGAAGAGTGAACAGCTCTGTGCGAGCACGTGACTCGAGGCTGGGAGGCAGAGCACTTCCCCTGGCCCACGAGTCCAGGGACTCCTTGTGTCTAAAAGCCAGGGCAGGGACCCCTCCCCCTGCTTCTCTCCTGCGCTCTGCCCAGACCCTCATAAGATGGCTGAGTTACCACGGCAACATCTCCTTGCCCATCTCCCCAGAGGCCTTTTCCAGAATCTGGAGTTGGTTTCTAGAATGTTTACCTCGCAACACTTTCATGCTGCCAGTCAGTTCAGATGGATCTTCTGGAACTGAGGAAGCCCCTTTGTGGCTTTGCTGGGTCACAGCCACCTGGCCCCTGGAGTCACCCCGGCAGGGCCCCATCCACTGGGCACTGGAGGGCTGAGGTGTCAGGGCATGGTGAGGTCAAGGCGAACCACACACTGCTGGGAAAGCTACCCAAAGGCCATGTCCCACTGACCCGCAGTCAGCAGGCTGCGAGCGTCACTGCGGGTACAGGGAACACTGTCTGTCTAGGCTGGCAGGAGAAGGCCCTGACGATAAGGCAGGGCATGAACCCGACTCCATGACAGCCAATTAGCTCTGCTTCGAGAACCCAACCGCTGTGACTCACCCACAGCCAATCAGGAGGCCCCGGGCCAGATACCTTTTTCAGCCAGACACACCTGTAACCTGCTAGCCATCTGTTGGACCACACCCCTGCCCCAACCATTCTAGAAAGAAATATAAATCTCTTTGTACAGCTGCATATGGAGAGCTCTGCAACTGTAATATGGAGGGAGATGCACACGGGTCTGTAGGAGGCACAGAGACAGACAGGTGCATAAACGTGCACCTGCACAGGTGAAAACCTACCTGGCCTTAGCCCTGCCCCTTCCTGCCTCTGGCGAGGTCGCCACCATCTCTGTTCTCCTCCACCTCCTGGGTCCAAAACTGGCAACAGAGAAAAGTTCGGGATTTTGCATCGGACCTGCACAGACCTCTCCAGTGCGCAGGGGCAGCTTTCTATGAATCGTTAGGCCAACAGTGGTCCAGAAATTCTCCCTGTAATTTTCCCTCATCCTGTGCAAAGAACAAACAAAACAAAAACCGCACCAAAACCAAACAAACAGAAACAGTATCAGTTGGGCATCACCCCTCGAGGCTCCTCTGGGAATGCGGGTGCTTGCGGGGGACTGAGAGCTCCCCACAAAGCCCCGTTTTCTATGGATGAGAGCTGGGGCCAAGAGGGAGGGTTTCTCATCCAGAGGAAGGTTCAGTGCCTGTTATTGTTGGCAAGGGCATCTTGCCAAAGTTCCAGGAGCCAGGTCAGACATTGGCCAGATGGTCCCACCTGGAGGATTTCCTGGGCGCGTGCCCCCAGCCGGCAACGGTGGGCCAGGCATGCCCAGAGGAAGGCCTGGGAAAGGGGCAATGAGCTTATGTCCCCCCACCTCCCTACCCTAGGACCTGCCCGGGGGCTGCAGAACTGGGATCTCACCAGATTCTGAGGGGGAAGGGTCAGTGCCAGGTGTTGGCACGCAGTGCTGCGTGCAGGGGGACCTCCGTGGAGGGAGCTGGAGACAATCCAAACCTGATCGGTGTAACCCTGGGGGCGGCAGGCTCTATCCACACTCGCGTTTTCAAGCCCTCCAGATGCAGGGCACTCATGCTACGCGGTCCGTAGGCACGGTCTTGACCAAAGCCCGCCACATCCCTGAGCAGAGCCCTGCTAAGAACAAAAACAACTCGCATGTGTGCAGTGCAGCCTTTGAGTCAGGGACTGTGCCAGGCACTGGGCAAGCAGGGGTGCGCTGGGTGCCTCCGCCCCTGCAGTTAGTTAGCTCTCCTGTGGGCTATGGAGGGAGCGTCAGCAAAGGACCCCTCTCAGCCCCCAAGGTCATCGGCCCCAAACCAGGCGAGACCAAGAGCCAGTCTACAGGTGACTCCGGCAGATCCACAGGGCTTCTGTGCTGGTTTCCCCAGGAGAGAAGAAAGATTGGATCCCAGGAAGACTCAGAAGGGGGCAAGATTTAACCCCTACAGCCAAGGACAAGCAGAAGTAGGAAGAGTTTTGCCCGTGGCTGGAAATTATTTTATTCATCCTAGGTCAAGTCTCCCAAGGTTTTGGGCGGCCAGCTTGGCCTTGCCTGTTCCAGGGAGCAGAGGTTCAGCTCTGCCTGGGGCTGCGACGGGGTGGGGTCTCTGTGTCACCTGCGCTTCCTCTGAGCACGCAGGGAATTTCCTCCATCTTTCCCGCAGGGAGGTGTGGCTGGGGACCTTTGTCCCCCTCCCTTTGAAGCACTCTGTGTGTCTTCTCCACTCCCGGTCTGCTATGGTGGCTAAGGTGGGCATAGAATAAACCCAGCACTCTAGGAGGGGGAGAGGAAACCCTCCGGCCCATTCCAGGGTCCCTGGGATGCCTGGGATCTTGGTGGCATGGCCCGGGGTCCCTCAGCTATCTGAGTCAGAGTCGAATGGCCAGGCTGGCGGGACAGCAGGACGGACCTCCCGGCGCAGGGATCTGTCCCCGTGAGCACCAGTGTCCGGAGCACTGGAGTGGAGCTCGTAGTGGGACCAGGAGAAGGAGGCAGGTGCGCGGAGGAGGGAGAAGAGGGAAGGAGGAAAGGAACTGACATTTAGGAACCCACTTTGTGTCACGAATGTGCCACTTATGTAATTTAATGTTCAGGGAAACCTTGGAGACACATGTCACTGTCCTCGTTTGCTGAGAACAGAGGTAGTGACAGGTTAAGTGACTTGCCCACGGCTACACAGCCAGGAAGGGAGGAAGCGTGGATTTGTGTGGATCCGATTTCACGTGTCCAGGACGACCCCCTACTCCAGAGAAGGGGAGGAGGGAGGTGCCGCTCTTCGGCGCCAGCTTTCCCCTCAACACCCGCCCAGCTGGCCCTGGAAGCTGCCCCAGCAGATGCTGCCCAGGGAAGGGTTAACCCTCCTCTCTGGCTCCGCACCGCATTCTTTTGTGCTGAGCTCTCTGGGGTTGGCAGCTTGTGTCAGGACATCAGGGCAAGAAAGCAGAAAGGACATGGCCAGGGCACCTGGCAATGAATAATCTGCTTGTCTTGGCCCTGCCGCCCTGGGGCTGTGTGGCTGGGACCTGAGGGCGATGGGTCCGGTGAGGGGCCGGCCAGCTCCGAGGGGGACCCTGAGACCCCTCTGCGTCCAGTGCTTGCTCCATCCCCCACACAGTCACCGTCACACAGAAGCTGTGCAGTTTTCCCCACTGCCCCTGGCTGCGGCCCAACCCAGGTAGCCACCTCCTGGGGCTTGGCTCTGCCCTCAGATTTTATCTCAACCCTCCCCACCCACCCCCAGGACTCAGAGCCAGGCCCCAGGCTGCACAGGGCCCTCCAGGGAGAGCCTGCAGGACAAGTCGGGGAGGGAGATAGGACAGGATGCAGGGCTGCCCTCCGGGGTTTCCCAGGCTCTTCCAGCCTCCCCCACCCGGCCCTGGCTCAACTGCCTGGTCTTGTGATTGCAGGGGCCAGGCTCTCCTCCAGCTGTGTGACGCTGGGCTCCGCCGCTGGCTCTTCCTGGAGTCAGTCTTTCCTCCCTCAAGACCCCTTCCTGTCAGGACTTCTGCCCCATCTCCCCTCTGCCAAACTAGATTCCCTATTTCCACCCAAACTCGGCTCCAGAAGAAATCCCTTCTAAGGCTTCTCTCCAGGAAGCCTTCTTGGACTCACCCAAGCCCATCTGGTCCCCTCAAACACTCCCGTCTGCTGGCTGCCCTCCCGTGCGTCCGCCTGTTGGCTGTGGCCACTGCCTGCTCCGGTGTCTGATGTTCTGCCCGCAGACTGCCTCACACCTGGGTCCTTCGTGTGTGTGTGTGTGTGTGTGTGTGTGTGTGTGTGAGAGAGAGAGAGAGAGAGAGAGAGAGAGAGACAGAGAGACAGAGAGAGACAGAGAGACAGAGAGAGACAAAGAGAGAGATTCTGTCTCTTCCAGGGAGTAAGGGAGTAACTTCCAGATTACATCCATTTAAATTGGAACAGGCTGTCTCAAAAGGCAGTAATCTCTGTCCATGCAGGGGTTAACAATAAATGGTTTGGGGTGTCAATGATGTGTCTGCCACATGAAACCATTCAGTAAACATTTGTCAAACAAACAGCAGCAGGAATCTCTCTCCTCCTACAGTATGTATGCATCTCACAAGAATTGGAGATTTTATTCTCTTGGGGCCAGCCAGTTGGATCCTGAAAGTCCAATCCCCGTTGTTCTGATGTTGAAGGGGTCCTCACTGAGAAACCCTAGCGAGCAGTCCTGAGTAGGCAGGAGAGGACCGCCCCGCACGCGCTCTCTTGGTCTGCACTCGGAAGAGCGTGGGTGTTTGCAGACAAGCTCCCGGGAGCTTTGATGCAGGGGCTCTGTGTCCGGAAGGTGAGATGACACCGTGTCGGCCAGATGGTTGGGCTCCTCATGTTTGGACACTCCATCCTTGCCTCGGCTGCGCTGTAGGACAGCGAGGAACAGTGACGAGATGTGTCTGGAACCTGGCATTCTGGGGGAGCCAGCGCAAGAGTCACAGCGAGAGATCCCGCGAGGAAAGGGGCATCCTGGGGCAGGAGTGGAAGACGGCTGGAAGTTGTTTTACTTTTATTGAGGAAGCAAGAAGTTCCTTTATCTCCCAGCCCCAGTGAAGAGATTTTGGCATCGTATGACAGGACGGATTCAGTGAGCAATTTTTGCCTCCACTCACCAACCATTCATTCATTCATTTATTTATTTTCCCTTAAGCACACGTATCCACTGAGTGCCAGGGAGAGGATGCAGAGAGGGACACGTGGGCCTTGCTCGCCAGAGGTTCAGTGAGGCCGTGGTCCGGCAGCCCCCCAGGTCCAGGGTTCCTCCCTTCGTCCCCTCCTGCAAGCACCTCCCCAAGGTTGTGCAGAGGGAGCACTCGCCTGAATCCAATGAATGAGCTACCTTGCACCGTGGTTCTCCCGTCTGGCCTTCATCGGAATCCCGGGAGGACTTGCTCAGCCCAGAGGGCGGGGCCCACCCTCAGAGCTTCTGATCCGGCAGGTCCAGGATGGGGCCTGAGAACGTGCATTTCAAATGCGTTTCTAGGTGTTGCCAACCCTGCGGGTCCAATGGAACACCGCCGCCTTACATTTTCTGTAGAAGTTGACACTGTCTTTTAAAAACGCTTTCACAGTGACCACATTTTATTTTGGTAGCATCCTTGTGAGGCCTCAGGCCCAGCATGATACTCCTTACCTCTTACCCAGGAGAAAACTGGAGGACAGAGAGGTTCCACGACCTCGTGGCGTCCTGTTCATTTCCTCCATGTCCTTCGTCGCAATTTACAGTTACGTTAGTCCGAGTTCAGCTTTTTCAGCGACTGTCTCCTTCGCTGGATGTGAATTTCATGAGGACAGAGATCATGCTATGTTGTTCATTCTGTTTCCTGAGTGTCTAAGTTGATGCCTGGCACATAGCAGGTGCTCAACAAATATTTGGAAAAGGAGTGATTACTGCCATCACAGGGCTGGTTAGTGGCAGAGTTGGATCCCTCAACTTTCAGAAGCACATTTCCCCTCTAGCAGCCCTTTGTCCTCCAGGGCAGGACCCAAGTGCCCCTGGGCCCAGGAGCCCAGAGCACGGAGGGGAATTGACACAGTGAGAGCCAGTGGGGTCAGACAGCGCCAGTCTCTGCCCGCCGCAGGCCAGGTCAATGTCACTGTTCAGGCCCGGACCCCTGGCAGGGGGAAGAACTTACCTCAGAATGTGCCCTCCCCACCTTCTGCCTCTCTGCGCTTCCATTACCAAACGTGTGAAATGAAGACAATGAAAGTACCTTCGCTCATAAGATTGCTGTGAGAATTAGACAAGTTAACTCTAGCCAATAGCTGACATTTATACAGTGCTCGCTATGTGCCGGATACCGTTCTGGTGATTGACATGATGAACTCATTTAATGTTCTTTTTAAGAGATGAGGTTGGCCAGGTGCGGGGCTCATACCTGCAGTTCCAGCAGCACTTTGGGAGGTGGAGGTGGGAGGATGGCTTGAGGCCAGGAGTTCAAGGTTGCAGTGAGCTGTGATGGCGCCACTGCACTCCACCTGCGCGACAGAGCAAGATCCTGTCTCAAAAAAAAAAAAAAAGAGAGAGAGAGAGAGAGAGAGAGAGAGAGAGACGAGGCATTGCTATGCTCCCAGGCTTGTGTGCAGTGTCTATCCACAGGCCTGATCACAGCACACGAAAGCCTTGAACTCCTGGCCTCAAGGGATCCTTCTGCCTCAGTCTCTCTAGTAGCTAGGACTCTCGGCACCAGCCACTGCACGTGGCATCATTGAATCTTAATCTTCACAACAAGCCTGTTACCGTCCCCACGTTACAGATGAGGAAGCGGAGACACCAAGGTTAGTACTTGACCAGAGTCACATACACAGCTAGTAAGTGGCAGAGCCAGGAATGAAATCCGGGCAGTCTGGTTCTGGAGTGTGTTCCTGGCTGGAGAATGCATGGCACGTGGGATTTGTCTGCCCAAGATAATGTTGGCTCTTACCATTTTCACGGATGGCACTTCCACGTCAGCCCGGACACCCCACCTCAGTCCCTCTCACGGCCGGGCGCGGTGGCTCACATCCGTAATCCTAGCACTCTGGGAGGCCGAGGCGGGAAGATCGCTTGAGGTCAGGAGTTCGAGACCAGCCTGAGCAAGAGCGAGATCCCGTCTCTACTAAAAATAGAAAAAATTATCGGGGCATGGTGGCGCACGTCTATAGTCCCAGCTACTCGGGAGGCTGAGGCAGGAGGATCGGTTGAGCTCGGGAGTCTGAGGATGCTGTGAGCTAGGCTGACTCCATGGCACTCTCGCCCGGGCAACAGAGCGGGACTCTGTCTCAAAAAAAAAAAAAAAAGCCTCCCTCCCACTGTGTCCCCGCTCAGTACCGGTCCTGTAGCCAGCACCGGGGAAATTCCCGGGGAGAAGAGTGGGGAATTCCTGGGATCACGGATCACTCCCGATGGCTGGGAAAGGCTTTCGCCTTCTGCCTGGCGTGCTTCTGAATAGGGGCGATGCCCCGGGCTTGGTCCAGACAGAGGAATCTTCCTGAAATAGACTCAGGGCTAGAAGAAGAGAACTGGGGGGCTCCATGCCAGGCACCCTCTGGAGGGGAGGAAACAGTGGGCACATCCCACCATCCCGTTGGTCTCGCCCCTGGAACCCACCCTGGCATCTCTTTCCCGCTGGTCTCAGACAGCCACAGAAAGGCAGGGCTTGCGCAGAGTGGGACGGGTTAGGGGCGAAGGTCCGAGCCCGTGCACTTAACTTCCATCACTGAACATTTGGTTCCACCTAGTGGCCTCTGACTGTCCAACCGTCCCAGCAGAGACCCGCAGAGTGGACGCCCTTTTAGGCACTGGTATTTATTGATCACGTACTCTGGGCAAGGCACAGTATGAGGTGCCATGGGGCATCTTTGTGGGTGTAAAGAAAGAGCAGAGAACTCGGCTCACCACGTGCAGCCCTGTGTGAAGGTTATGCTGCGTGAGCACGTGCGTGGGAGCATGAGGACCCCATAGCAGAGATGGCACTGCTGAGCGCCTGGCCTCGGCACTTGAGTTCTTCTCGGAGACTTCTGCTTCCGCTTCTGAAAAATTAGAAGGTTGGTGTCTCTAGGATCTCTTCCTGTGTTAGAATTCTGTCAGGCTACACAAAGGAGTGGTTAGTAGCTGTCATTCAGTAGCTGTGTGTCCTTGGGCAAATTACCTTACCTCTCTGTGTCTGGGGTAATAATGTAAAGTAAGCGATAGGCTGGGCGCAGTGGCTCACGCCTGTAGCCATAGCATTCTGGGAGGCTGAGGCGGGAGGATCCCCTGAGGTCAGGAGTTTGAGACCAGCCTGAGCAAGAGCAAGACCCTGTCTCTACTAAAAATAGAAAAAATTAGCTCGGCAGCTAAAAATAGAAAGAAAAAATTGGCTGGGCATTGCGGAATCGCCTGTAATCTCACCTACTACTGGGAAGGCTGAGGCAGGAGGATCGCTTGCGCCCAGGAGGTTGAGGTTGCTGTGAGCTAGGCTGATGCCACGGCACTCTAGCCCAGGCAGAGTGAGAGTCTGTCTCAAAAAAAAAAAATAATAAAATAAAATAAATAAAATAAAATTCGGGACGTTGCTGTTTTCCTTGGGGAGCAGCGCGGTTAGGAAGGAGGTGGACGGGCTCCTACTTGTTGAGAACGGCTTCCAGTTAAAAGGCTGTCAAGTCACACCCAGGCTCTCAAGGCAACCTCAAGGCTCGGCTCTGCCTCAGTTGTGTGGCAAGTGACTGACCCCACAACATTCGGAGTTCAGATCTGAAAAGCGGGTGATCGTAGCACTTAGCCCATAGAGCTGTTGCAAGGGAAACTGAGAAACCGGTTGCGTGCTGGGACCTAGTAGTGTTCAGTCAATGACAGTGACGGTTACTGCTCAGTTTCAAACGTTGGAGCTGCCTTAGAATCAGGTGGGACCGGGAGACCTGTGTCCCAGACACCTCGCCACCGTGTCACTCCAGGCCAGCCACATGCTCTCCGTAGTCTCCGTGGCCTGCAGCAGGTGCCTCTGAGGGCCCCGCAGTCGGACACGCTGTGGGCCCGAGAGGGAGAGTCGTGCAGGACGATACTCGTGAGGGCAGCAAAGAGCGCTCTGCGTCCAGCAGAGGGCCCTGGCCGGCCGGCCGGGGGCTGGGCGGAGGGCGGTGATGCCAGCCGCCTGACGGGAGGCGGACCCAGCCGGCCAGCTGCCTCTCTGGAGCCCGCACTTGGGCGTCCTGCCCTCACCTGCTCTCCGTGGGGCGGCTGCCTCCTGCTCGTTCGGACATGCGGCGGCTGTGGCCCCTGGCCATCTGTCTTGCTGCGGTGTGGGCTGCGGGACTCGGCAGGGTCTCTGGGGGTGCCCCTCTGCACTTGGACAGGCGCAGAGCTGAGGCCCAGGAGCAGCAGAGCCGACCCAAGAGAGGCACCGAGGATGAGGAGGCCAAAGGGGTGCAGCAGTATGTGCCCGAGGAGTGGGCCGAGTACCCCCGGCCCCTCCACCCTGCTGGCCTGCAGCCCACCACGCCCTTGGTGGCCACCAGCCCCAACCCAGACAAGGACAGGGGCACCCCGGGCAGCGGGCAGCAGCTGAGGCGCAATCTGACGGGGGCGCCGGGGCAGAGGCTGCAGATCCAGAACCCCCTGTACCCGGTGACGGAGAGCTCCTACAGCGCCTACGCCGTCATGCTCCTGGCCCTGGTGGTGTTCGCCGTGGGCATCGTGGGCAACCTGTCGGTCATGTGCATCGTGTGGCACAGCTACTACCTGAAGAGTGCCTGGAACTCCATCCTCGCCAGCCTGGCCCTCTGGGATTTTCTGGTCCTCTTTTTCTGCCTCCCTGTTGTCATCTTCAATGAGATCACCAAGCAGAGGCTGCTTGGTGACATTTCTTGTCGGGCCGTGCCCTTCATGGAGGTGAGTGTACGTCCTGCCAGAGCTCAGCTGTGGGGCTGCAATCCAGGGAAGGGGTCCACGTCTCCGTCAGGCCCTTGGAAGTGGCATGTGTGGTGCGCAGAGCCGTGGAGCTCCGACTTGCTCCTCCTGCACCTGGGGAAGGGTGCGGACACCGTACTGGTTTCCGGTCGCTCGCGGGAGAACCAGGCAGGTGTTCGGGACCCCTGGGTTCCAGGCCCAGCCTGGTCTCCTGCTTTGGGAGCAACCTCAAGGCAGTGCTCTTGCCCCTTCCCTAGACCCTAAGCCGGCCCACCCCGCCTCAGCCTCCGCGGTCCTTGCACTCGAGAAATCACGAGAAATCACGCCGCGCTTTGTCGTGCCTCCTCTTCCTCCCTTTGTGCCTCTTGCCGCTGCCCCGCACCCACAGCTTCCCTTCTCTACCTCAGTATCCTGCCTCCCTACGCAGAGCCCAGTTTCCCACAGACCCCCGTGATAAAGTCACTATTCCCTCCCTGGGAGCACAGACACCAGAAAGAAAGACCCTTCCTTCCCTTTCTCACTGTGATTCTGGTCATCACTGTCATCTCCATCAGCAGCCTCCTAAATCCTCTCTGAAAGGGAAGACCTGGTTCTGGCGCTGCAGCTAGTTGGGGGCTGTAGTCTCAGCTCTGCCACTGACATGCTGGCTGTCACTGGGCGGGTGGCGTCGCCTGCCCAGTTTCCTTAGCCCCCAACCCAGGGGTAGACCAGACGGCCCTTCCAGCCGGCGTGTTCCACAGCTCTAAGGTGTATCACTGCACCTTACTTCTGGGAACTTCCACCCCAGGGTAAGTCCTTGGGTGTTGAAGGATGTGCAGATCAAATAGAGACAACTTAAAACACTGCAAAAATATACCAATACAGGTACATTTATGAAAGAGACACGGCAAGACCACTGTCTCTGTATCAGAAGGCAAATAAGCAAGCAGCCTTCTAAATTTTGGCTGCATGGGGGGGTAACATCGAGGACGTAGTGACTGTGGCTGTCCCCCTGTGGGTGATGCTGCATGACACAGGTGACCTGCCTGTCTGGAGAAGGAATTGGGATCAGGAACACAGGTCCCAGTCCCAGGTCTGTCCCTAAGTCACTATGTGTGAATGACGATTTCACACCTGGACAGACTCTCTGAGGCTCGGCAGCTGGTACAGTCCTTTCCTGTCCTTCCCACGCGAGGGAGGCTGCCTGGTGGTGGCCCAAAGGCACCTTGCCCTGAAAGGAGACCTGCGATGGGGACAGCCTGAGCCTTAGTCATCTGCCATCTCGCACTCGCAGCCAGGTGAGCTGAGCGCGGTCAGACACGCGACTTCGGAATGGGGCAGGCTTGATTAGAAAATGGGCTTTGCCTGTCACTAGCTGAGTGATCTTGGTAAGTTACTCAACCTGCTTAAACCTTAGTTTCCTCATCTTTAAATTGGGGATAACAACAACAACAGCAACAGCTACTTGCATGAATTCTTGAAGGATTAAACGGTGATGTCTATAAAGTGCTTAGAATTAAAATAATCCAACAGTTGGTGGTTTTTACTGGGGAATGGTGTAAGAGGAGAACAGGGAAACGCAGACGCATGTGAACTCTTGCTTGCAAGTGGCCAGTGGGTCTGTGAACACCTGGCCCTGCCTGGCTTTGGGTCTCAGCGTACCCGACACGCAGGCTCTGGCCTCTGTCCGGCTAGGCCACCCGCCATCCCTCCTGGGGCATAGAGATGACCCATGGGCTGATAGAGTGTCCTCCCTCCAGGCTGGGTGATGGGGTGGGAGTTGGGGGGCAAAACAGCTGCCCCGAACCCTTTCACAGGGAGGATCTCAGGATGGCCCCTAGCAGGGAGCGGAAAAGGCAGCTTGGAATAAATGCGAGATTTTTTTCATTGAGACAGAGTCTCGCTTTGTTGCCGGGGCTAGAGTGCCGTGGCGTCAGCCTAGCTCACAGCAACCTCACACTCCTGGGCTCAAGCAATCCTCCTGCCTCAGTCTCCGAGTAGCTGGGACTACAGGCATGCGCCACCATGCCCGGCCTCGCCTTGAGATGTTTTTTGAGATGCAGGGACTGAGGGAGAGAGAGTGGTGTTTTGCTCAAGCCCGAGGGCCGCTCCTCGGCTGGCCTGGGCTCCCCTGCCAAGGGAGGGGGCTGGGGTTCTCACAAAGGACACTTGGTGACTGTGCTAATAAGCCGGGGATTGTGTCCACCAGCCAGAAGAGGGAGGAATTTGGACAGGAGGGGGGATCTCAGCACAATCCCCGAGTGTGGCTGGACATCGTTTGGTGGCGCGGGAGGGTTCTCCTCTTCCTTTGTGTTCTCTGGCGCTCTCCCCCCACCCCTGCTGCTCTGGCTTCTTCCTCTTGGCTTGCAGGGCATTTTCCTGTGTGCTCAGTGACTTCTGTGTGGCAATGGGGGTTACAGCCGGCTCGGAGGGGGGCTGCTTCCCCACGCAGCCGGCCCGGGCTCCTCAGGACGGGGCCAGGAGAGTGAGCGTGTGTGAGCGCCACGCTCCCCAATACCACCCACCTGATCGGTGTAAAACATGGGTGGGATGCAGGATGTGGAAGGACCAGCAAAGACCCAGAACCTCTGTGTCTTTGTCTCAGTTCTTCCTTAGAGATGAATTTCCAAAGTTTCTCAGAGAGCACAGGGTCTGCGGGAGCCAGGCCATTTGTCCCCTAGTCTGAGACGCAAAGACAAGGTGGGAGGAGGCAGGTGTGTGTGCTTGAGCCAGTAGAAAATGCTCATTAAATAGTCGTTGTTGCTATTACTGTTATTTCTGTGTTTCTCACTCAATCTGTCCTCCTCCCTTGTCCCCAGAGGTTTTGACCAAGGGCTTCTCTCTTCCTCCACCGCCTTGCCCACAGGTCTCCTCTCTGGGAGTCACGACCTTCAGCCTCTGTGCCCTGGGCATCGACCGCTTCCACGTGGCTACCAGCACCCTGCCCAAGGTGAGGCCCGTCGAGCGGTGCCAGTCCATCCTGGCCAAGCTGGCTGTCATCTGGGTGGGCTCCATGACGCTGGCCGTGCCTGAGCTCCTGCTGTGGCAGCTGGCGCAGGAGCCCGCCCCCACCATGGGCACCGTGGACTCGTGCGTCATGAAGCCCTCGGCCAGCCTGCCCGAGTCCCTCTACTCGCTGGTGATGACGTACCAGAACGCCCGCATGTGGTGGTACTTCGGCTGCTACTTCTGCCTGCCCCTCCTCTTCACCGTCACCTGCCAGCTGGTGACGTGGCGCGTGCGGGGCCCCCCGGGGAGGAAGCCGGAGTGCCGGGCGGGCAAGCACGAGCAGTGCGAGAGCCAGCTCAACAGCACCGTGGTGGGCCTGACCGTGGTCTACGCCTGCTGCACCCTCCCCGAGAACGTGTGCAACATCGTGGTGGCCTACCTCTCCACCGAGCTCACCCGCCACACCCTGGACCTCCTGGGCCTCATCAACCAGTTCTCCGCCTTCTTCAAGGGCGCCATCACCCCCGTGCTCCTGCTGTGCGTCTGCAAGCCGCTGGGCCAGGCCTTCCTGGACTGCTGCTGCTGCTGCTGCTGCGAGGAGTGCGGCGTGGCTGCGGAGGCTGCGGCCACCGACGGCTCGGACAACAAGCTCAAGACCGAGGTGTCCTCCGCCATCTACTTCCACAAGCCCAGGGAGTCGCCTCCGCTCCTGCCCCTGGGCACGCCTTGCTGAGGCCCGAGCAGGGGCGAGCGGAGCTGCCACCCAGCCGGTGTCTGCCGTTTCTTTCCCCATAGGTCTTGCTTTGCTGCTCGTCTTGCTGTCTAGAGATGGATTTGGTTCCTCTCACCGAGGTTTGGGGATGTCAAAGCCCCCTCCCCAAGCAGGGCCCTTCCTGTCACTTGTGGGGCCTTCCAGCCCTGTCCTTTCCACCAGTGGGCACTAGAGCGGCCTGGAAACTCAGTGCCACCAGGAGCCGGGACTTTGCCTGCCATCTCCTGGTTCCAGCCCTCCTGCCCTCTCTCACCCAGGGACCTGACTCTACTTCGGGTGCCCCCTCTGAGCATCGTCCCCGACCCTTTCCCCTGGAGCCCCATCCCGGGTGGGGGCTCCCCGGGGCTGCCCAACTTGGCTCAGTTCCCTCTTCTCCGGACCAGCTCTGTCCCAGCCCTGGACGTGCCCTGTTACCGGTGACTTCTCTTCTTCTGGAGGACTTCTCTCTCCTTCCTCCTTGTTTCTTTGAGATGCGCCAGGTTGCCCTGTCCCGGCCCCCCTTGTTAGATGCCTCCCTATAGAAGACCCGTCTTGAAAAACAATAAACTAGGTAGAAATACCCCTATGCCCACTGCACTTTCTTGTGCCAGATCTTGGCAGAGCCCAGATGCACCTGGGCCTTCCCTGGGCCAGGCAGGGCCCTGGGGGAATTCCTCCTGACCACCTTTGGCCTTGGCCTTGGCCTTGGCCTGCGGCTGCTGCTCTGCACAGCCCTGCCCCTTTAAGGGTGTTATGGCTTCTGAGGGACAGAGAGGATGGAGGGCTTGGGAAGCCGGGGGTGAGGGCGCGGGGTGAGGTTGGGGGAGACTTAAATCCTCATCCTGCCCTAAACCCAGTGGTCCCTGGGAAGTCAAAAGGCTGTGAACTCATGTCCTCCGGAGCCCCCATGTCTGTTTGGCCCTCTCTCCACAAAGCCCCTATTCGAGGGGATCCAGCGGCCTTCCCTCCATGAGCCTCAGGGCTGCCCAGCCTCTCGCTCTGAGAGCTGGCGTTGTTCGGCTTCTTGGAATGGAGTCTTTGCCTGTTGATGGCGCAGCTGCTGCCCCGGGCCTGCCCCCCTCCCCAGCATCCCCCGCTTCCGGCCAGAGCCCCGTCACCGTCCCCAACAGACCCTGCAGCTCCTCCTGCCACCGTGCCCTTGACGTCCCCCTTCCCACAGCTCCACCTCTGGGGCCTGCCAAAGGGCACCCTGAGCCCTGTCGGTCCCTGAGAAGCCGACAGGTGAGCCGAAGTGAGGCCTCAGCCTGGGCCACCAATCGCTCCCTGCCCCAGAAGCCCAGCTTTCCTCAGAGCCACCCTCCCCTGTCCGAAGCTCAGCTCCAGGTCCTCCGAGAGAGTTCCGCCCCCCAGGGCCACCTAGAACCTCCACATGGGCCTCAGGAAGGGCCCCTGGGGCCCAGGGGTGCTGAGGGGCAAGGGGTTCCAGTGCCCTGGGCTCCATTCTCCTCTGTCCACCCACCCACGCCCCTTGGCCTCAGCCTGCCCTGCGCCCAAGCTGCCCTCCCCCTCTCCCAGGGATCTTAACGGCCTTGTTCTCTCCCCCTGGCACCCACCCCCAGGGCCGGGTGTCGCCAAGAGAGCAGGAGGCCGTTGCTAGGCGATGCTGCTGCCATGCGCACACCCTTTGTGCTGGGGAATGACACCCACCCATCTCTCAGCAGACCTGTTGCCACGGCGACTGAAGCCCCCAGCTTTGTCTGCAGAAACTTAACCCGGAGGGGGCGCGTGGAGGAGAGGGGGCCGAAGGCGGGCTTGCTGCGCGGCGGCGACCGGGGCCGCTTCCTCCATGTTTCCCCCAACTCCTTCTCTGCTCCCCCCACCCAAGTCCCAGGCCACCAAGTTTCCCAAGGGACACAGGCAGGGGGCCGGGTGAACCAAGGTGAAGTCCGGCGGGGAGGGAGAGGGCTGAGGATGGAAGGCTGTGGGCGGGGGGGGGCACCTCAGCATCCTGTCTGGGGGGCACCCTCTGCCTCTCCCTCCGGCTGGTTGGCCAGAGACGAGCGGGGGTTGGCAGTGAATCCAAGGCCCTGCCACCGCCGCCTCCAGGCCTGCCGATGTGAGTGGCTTATAGAATCAGCCAGCAGGCCGGCGGCCTTGGGAAAGAGCCTCTGTCCCTCCAGCCTGGGCCAGCTGGGGAAACAATGTGGGGTTTGTTGCTCAGGGGTCCCAGGCTTGGGGTAGGGGGAGGGTGGCACATGGCGGCGGTGAACTCGAGCTGGGACGCTGAAGGGACACTGACATGCCCAGAGCAGACCTGGGGGGACCAGCCTGCAGATCCGAATGCCAGGTTGGCGGGGGTGAGGGGCCTGCGATCCACTGCATCTCCCACCCACTTAGGAAATCACCCTTCCATTGTTTATCCGAATACATCACTTAGCCTCGCTCGCAGTCTCAGCTTCCTCATCTGTAAAATGGGAACAGTCCCTCCCTCGCAGAGGACTGTGGTCATTTAGTGAGATGAGATACATAAAGTGACTAGTGTGGTGCTTGGCACTTTTTCTTTCTTCTTTCCTCTCCTCTGGGAATTCAATTCTCCAGTGCTGTGGAGCAGGCTTGGCCAGGGTATCCTTAAACTCTTCCAGGTCTTGGCATGAAAGGGCCCCAAACGTGATGATTTACATATATTCACTGTTCCTTGGTCAACTTTTAAAAGTTTTTTTTTGAGTTGGGGTCTTGCTATGTTGCCCAGGCTGAACTCTTGGGCTCAAGCAATCCAACTGTCTCAGCCTCCTGAAATAGCTTAACAAGTTATTTCAGTCATATCTGGCCCCTGCTGTGTGCGGGCACGACGGTGGGATGCTGGTGCTTACTGGTCGCCTGCTCACTCCCACTCACCTCAAACCTCAGCCCTCACTGGAGGATGACAGAGCGTGAGAAAAACAGTCCCAGATGAATGACTGTCCTCCCCTCTGGCTCCCAGGCCAGGGGCAGACCCAGCCACCTTTGCAGCCAGGAGAGTGCAGGGGACAGAGCCTGGGCCACCTTCAACCTTAACCAGAGGAGCACGTCTCCTGATCCTTAGGAGTTGGAAGGCACCCTGGCATCGTTTAGCTCTGGTTGCCGAATTCCATCCCCAATCTTTCCTCAAACTCTGGCTATGGGGAGCTGCCTCTCCAGGTAGGATGTTCCTTTCGACCCATCTCTCTGAAGACTAGGAAATGCCTCCAGGAGGAAGCCCTGGGCACCCACAAAGGGCAGGGGCCGGGGGGCCCAGGACAGGGAGGTCAAGGGCTCTTCCCAGAACTGAGGGGAAAAGCTCCTTTGCCGCGCGGTGGGACGGCTGGGAAGGGATGTTCCGCAGGGGCCTGCTCCACTCTGCGGGGTGAAGGGGCGGCGGAGAGCGGAGGCGGGGCTTACAGCAAAACTGGGTCAAGATGGCCTCGATGTGAGCCGGCAGGCCCTGGAGGCTCCGGGCAGCAGCTGTGGGCAGTGCAGAGGGAGGCCTGGCTCCAATGGAGGGCAGGGCTCCTCCCGGGAAGCCAGTGGCACTGCCACCAACAGAGAGCAGCAGGAGAGGACGCCACTAGGACAATTAGCAGGCCCCAGGGACGGGACTAGGGTGGGGGCCCAGTGCTGGTTCTGGCCCACCCTGGCTGCAGGGAGGTCCTGGGCCTGGGAGAGGGAGCGGCTGGGGACTGAACCGGTTACGAGGGACACTCAGTCGCGACACAAACCAGCATCCAGCCCCCGCCCTTCTGCCACTACCACCCGAGCCCCTCGTAGCTCCCCCTGGCAGCTGCCCGCTCAAAGCTGGACTATGTGGGAGTCCGAACAGGGCAGGAGGAGGAGGCAGCGCGAGCCCAGACGCACGCATGTCGTGCAAGACTGTTCCGCGCAGCGCCATTGTGTCCCCGAGTGAGCACGTGCCCCGCTCTCTGTGGCTGTTTGTGCCCCGTGTGCGGGGGTGTGCTGGTCCCTGTGGGCCTGCCCCTCACCCGGGCACTCCATGCCATCTGCGGGAAAGGAACCGGTGCCATACACCCCCCCAACACAAAATTGGTCATTTATTTTTGTTGTTATTAGGAGGCAAAAAAATGTACAGTTACAAGAATCATTTTCCAAACAGAGGTTAAATATGAGCTGAAAAGTGTAAAAAAGGAAGAGGAACATCACTTTACAAATCATTAAATTAAACAAATAAACAAACAAAACCCAAAGAACCAACCCCCCAAGCTGAGTTCTCTCCTTGTGCAACTCTGCAAAATGAGAACAGAAAATGAGGTGGGCCATGGAGGTGGGGGCCCTGGGGAGGGGCCGGAGCCGGGAGCCGGGACAGGCAGGAGGGGGTGCTCGGGCGGCGTGGACGCTGCTGCCTGCCCCATGGCGGGTGGTCTCTGGCACCTGGTGATGGCCGGTGGCCCTACCAGGGCTGGGAGCAGAGAAGAGGCACCTCCAGAGGCTGCTTCCAGCCTGTGGCATTCGAGCACAGTAGGGACACGCCAGACTGGGAGGTGGAGACACACGCAGGACAGGGGTGGCCACCAGTGCCCAGGCCGTAGCTGCCCCGGGTGCCAGCCTCCACCCTTCCTGATCTGAACTCGCCCTGCGCCAGCCGGCGCCTCTTCCCTTCTCTCCAGGCTGCCCCTCCCAGATCCTGAAAGGCCCCTGCAGCATCAAATGGTTGATTTTAGTCTTTGCTTAAATTAAAAAATTAAAATATATATACATATATATACTGTACACACAGGACAATAACAGAGTGTGGAAAGGGACGTACAGGAGTGGAGGGCAGGGCTGGTGAAGGGGGCACAGCAGAGGGGAGAGTGAGAAGTTAGGGGACCAGAATGAGGGGCAGTTTATTTTACAATAAAAACAGGAGTTCAAACCTCAGCAGAACGGGACTCTGGGATCCCAGAGGGGCCCCCAACACTAAGTGAGGGGGGTGGGCCTGGGGGGACGACGGGGTGGGCGGGGAGCTTGGCTTCGGGCTTCGATGATGACGGTCCCTGGTCCGAGGGAGAAGGGCCGTGGTCTCAGCTTCTCCGTGACTTTGAGTGTTGAATAAGCCACTGTAGGGTGATGTCTGAGGGGGACAAGCGAGAAGGTTACAAGGCCCTCGTGGGCGGGGCGCGGGGGCGGCAGAGAAGCAGCCGGGCAGCGAGCCAGGGCCTCCCACGGGGCAGCCGGGCACCCAGCCCCGGGGCGTCGCAAGTCCGGGCCGTCAAGCTCCACACAGCCTGAACGGGTGGTCGGGGAGAGACAGCCACGGCGTGCCCAAGCCAGAGGGGCCTGAGGACGGCCTGGTCCAGCCCTGTGACCTCGGAGGCGAGAAGTGAGGCCCAGAGATTTGCCCAAGATCACGCAGCCGTCCGAGGCAGAGCTGGGAGAGTGCTCCGAGTCTGGGCCTCCTGCTGCCTGTTCTCCGCAAGGACTACGGAGCTCCGGGCTTAAAGGGCAGTGTGCAGTGAGAACCCTTGAGAGCCACCAGAACACCCAGAAAGGTCTCGCCCTATCCGCCCTTCCCCAAACCCACGCACCAATGTTGTCTTTTTCTTTGCAGGAGATGGAGTAGCAGCAGATCTCTCGGTCCTGGATGGCAGACAGATTCCTGGGGGGAACCAGAGTAGACTCTGCTGAGGCTAGGACTGCGGGGGGCCTGGGGCCAGGGGAGGCCAGGGGTGCTAGGGGAGGCCGGAGTCTTTCCCACTCAAGGGCTACAGTGGGGAGGGTGAGGCTCCGGGAAAGGTGGGTTCTGCTGCCACCGTGTGGCAAATGCTCAGAACAGCAACGGGCCCCGCCTGCAGATCTGGCGGCTGGGGAATTGGGAGAGCAGGAAATATCAGAGCCACCCAACTCACATTTTCTCAATCAGCTCCTTCTCATCCAGCGCTCCGGGGAGGTCTCGCTTGTTGCCCAGGACCAACACCTATGGAGAAGGCAGGGCGAGGATGAGGTCTCAGGGAGCTGTGTCCAGGTGGTCTGGGGAGTGAGCTGGCCTCCTGGGTCCCCCATTTCCTCTCCCCTCCTCCACAATGCCTGGCTGTCACCTGCCCCCAGTGACTCCCAGGTGAGCCCCCTGCCCCCGTCCCATTAGGTCTGCTGACCGGGATGCCCTGCAGCTGAGGTTTGTCCAGGAGATTGTGGAGCTCATTCTTGGAGGCCTCAATCTTCTCCTGGTCGGCAGCATCCACCATGTACCTGGGGAAACAGGCAGGGTGGGGACAAGCACGTTGACCCCACAGGCTGAGAGGCAGGAAGGAAGAGAAGGAGAAAACAGCACGCTGGTCACCTGGAACTCGGGGCTGCCCAGCCTGGCTCCAGGCAGATGCTCAGTGGATGTTTTCTGAATCCACGGGAGTAAAAAGCTACGGGGACTCTTGGGGCCTGCCGTTCTCCTGTCCTCCAAAGTCCTACTCTGGGGAAGCCAGGATTCCCGTGGCAAAGTTTGGGCCCTATGGGATTAGCTATAAATCCCTCCCAAAGTGACCCATTTATGTTTTTATGGAAAGACTAGATAAGGTTAGAGTGAAAAAAGCAAAGGAAACTCCAGAAAATTTTCTTTTTTTAATCAGGTACCATACATAGTCTATTGTTTCTTCTTTTGGGAAAATGAAACAATCTACTGTTTGGGCATATACAAATATGTAGGGAATAAAATTTTTTAATTTTTAAAAATTATTTTATTTAATTTAAAGACATGGTCTATGTTGCCCAGGCTGGCCTCAAATTCCTGTAATCCTAGCACTTTGGGAGGCCCAGGTGGGAGGATCACTTGAGGTTAGGAGTTCCAGACCAGCCTGAACAACATAGTGAGATCCCATCTCTACAAAAATTAACCGGGTGGTGTGAGCCTGTAGTCCCAGTTACTCGGGAGGCTGAGGCAGGAGGATCGCTTGAGCCCAGGATTTTGAGGTTGCAGTGAGCTATGGTGATGCCACTGCACTCTTGCTGGGCAACAGAGCAAGACCCTGTCTCAAACAGACAAACGAATACCCCATAAGGGAAATACATCATATAAATCATACAAAATTCAAGACAGTGGTGAGTATGGGTTGGGGGAGGCAGGGAGACAATGAGGAGGAACGCACAGGTACATCTGGTTGGCCGATGCTCTGGTCCTTAAAGTGGGCAGTGGGTGTCCGGAGCGTCTATCCAATAAGAAACAAGCAACATGCGAAACGAAGGCAGGCCATGCCTGTACACTGTGTCGTGAGTGGAGGATTATGTCTAATCCAAGCCTGTGCCTTGGCAGTCCTTGCAGGCAGCGGGGCTGGGGGAAGCCAGATAAGGCTGAAGCCCTGTACTTACACGATGGCGCTCACCCCTCGGCAGTAGCGCTCCCACATGCTGCGGAAACGCGGCTGTCCCCCAATGTCCCAGAGCTGAGAAGGAAGAGTGTGCGAGGCCTCAGTAGCAGGCAGGCAACCAAAACCCATCTTGGCTCCCCAGTGCCCCTCCTACCCTGCCCTGCCCCCTTGGCCTCCGGCTCGTCTCTCCAGTTCTCCCCTCTCTCCCCAAGCCCCTCTGACTCCCTCGGGAGTCTTCTTACTCTCTTTTCCCAGCTCCCCAGCAAGGGGACCCAAGCCCCTGCTCAACTTCAGCTCGCAAGGGTTTCCACGGCTGCCCTCCCCAGTGGCTGCGCACACACACACACACACACACACACACACGCACACAAACACACACATGCGCATTCCTCTGCATGCCCCTTGCCCGGGCCTCGAGTTTCAGCCTCCTGCCCCTCACCTTGATGGTCACATTCCCTTTGGTGATTTTGCGCATGTTGAAACCCACGGTGGGGATCATGTCCTCATTGAACTGTCCTGACTGGAGAGAAGACTGAGGATGGGAAAGCTGCAAAAATCGACAGGACCCAAATCCGCGCCCCCTCCCCAGCCACAGGCCATGCGGCTGGAGAATGACGCAGAGGTCAGGCCAGAGCACCCCAGACTTCCATGCGGGCATCGCAGGGGCCGTCTCTCGAATGCCCCTTGCTTTCAGGCACCGGGCCATAACCAGCCCAGATGTCCCCCCCAGTCTGGATCTGTCTGTCTTCACCAGGCAATCTCGGTCTCTCAGCCTAGGCTGGGAGGTCTGAGCTACATCTCTCTGCTGTAACTGAAGCCCTTTCCTGGATTTAGTCTCCAGGGGAGAGGAAGAATAAATTACCTCCCAGGAAAAGACCCCTGACAGGTCATGGTCTAATTAACAGGCAAGGAGATCTCAAGGAGAGCAGACATATTTTCAAACTAGTAGTAAATATTCAAGTCGAACTTTTCGGGGCCAAGTAAATAGGCCACTGCCCAAAATGCAAAGGATGCCAGGCAATTTCTGACCTATCCACAGTTTCTGGTTTATTTGTACTCTACTCCATTTGTTAAGAAGGATAATCCACACTCCATGTTATCTGTTTACTCACATGTCTCCACCCTAGACCAAAAGCTTCCCAGGGGGAGGAACCAGGTTTATAGTAACAGCATTAGTAAATGTTTGCTGAATACTGGGGAGTCTACCGGAATTCCATTTCCCAAAACCCATTTTCACAATCTAATAATTCTCCCCTCTAAATTTTCTCTGAGATCTCTGGATTGTTCTAAACTAGTCACAGGCTTCAAATAAGGCCGGTTCCAACTCTCCCAGGTCACCTCCATATTCACACACAGGACACCTGTGCTTACCCCCAGAAGCGCGCTAAAGGAGAAGCGGCTCACTTAACCCTGAATCTGAGTGTGACAGCCCTCGTTCATTTCCCACACCCTTTTCTCCTACCAGGTGGCAGGAATAATTTGCTTTGGGCCACACAGAGAGTCATGGGCTCTGACCATTAGCCAAGGTGTAGGAGATGACTGGCTTTTATTCAGTGCCTGCAAGTCCAAATGAAGACCCCCAGGTCTCACCTGAGGGCCGTGCACAGATTCCGTTTCATCTGCAGGCACGACCCACTCACCGGGGCCCGAGGATGATGTGAGAACTGAGTACCCACGACTGACGCCAAGGACCAGGTAGAGTTCCTAACCTGGGCTCCACAGCTAGGCTTCAGAGCTCTCCTGAGTCCCCTGGAATTGCACACAATCTGTGTGTGCAAAGTTTTGTCTGTATGTGCACTTTTCTGGGGAGAGGGTCTATAACTTTTCTCAGCGATCACAAAGGTCCAAGAGCCCCCCAAAGTTAGGAATGACTGAGGAAGAGGCAGCGACCTCAAGGAGGACTGCTTCTCCCTAGCTAAGTGGGGAGAACCAAGTGCAGTACAATTACCCAAACCCCCACAGCATGCTGGGGTGCTGGGGTGAGTCTGAGGAAGGGAGCTCAGTTCTTGTTTATCACTCATCATGCAGCTGGGGGGAGCTTGGACAAGACACTTTAACCTCCCTGGGCTTCAGGTTTCTTGCTGGAAAATGGGGGAGAAGGGAAAAAGTGCTAGGAACCGGTTTTGATGCAGTGTGGGAACCACCACTGCTCTTTGGCAACTAGAAGATCCACAGGCTCCCAAATAAAAGAGAAGCCTAACCTGGCAGAACGTGACCAAAGGCGGATGCTAGGAGAACCTTCCAGGAGCCAGGCTCCCCAGCACCCACAGCTCCTGTTCAGCTGTGCATGGGACTAACACAGAATCAGGCTATGACTTAGTTTCCCTGCTAGTGCCTCCCTGTCCCACAGACTCCTCACTTAAGTTGGAAGTAACCTTAAGTCCTCATGTCTGACCCTCTCGTCTCAGACTTGAGTCCCCCCTGCCCCATTCCCTCTTGGGGCTGCTCCAACTGTTGGAAAGTTCTTTATAATGAGTCAAAATCCATCTTTCTATAACTTCCACCTCTTGTTCCTAAGTCCTATTGGGTACCCTGACATTAGTTCTTTTAAATATTTGAAAACGACCCTCTTCTTCGCTCTAGGGCGGAACATCTCCCACTTTTCTAGCATCGCGACTTTTTCAGAGCTCAACAAGATCAGTTTTAGGTTCTTAAAAGCATTGTAAAGTCTCTATGTAATTTCTTTCTAGCTTGCATTACCCTGCTGAGCAGCTAGACACACTAAACTCAATTTCTATTTACAGCTGGACCTCATAGAGTGAGTAAAAAAACCCAACGAGCAAAGATCTGAGACAAACGGAGACCAAATGCACAGGCAAAGGTAATTCAGAAATTCAGTGGTAGGCATAGGAACAGAGCCCGGGGTTCTGACTCTTCACTTCTTTCTGGAAGACGCTCAGCTGTGATTATACACGGGGTGGACAGGAATGCCAGTGTGGCAGCCCTGAACGACCTGAAAACACTGGAGTTACCCGGACACTGGAATTCCAAGGGCAGCTCACAAGGGGTGGTTTTCCTTGGGAAGCCTCTTTTAATAGGAAACTTAGGCTGCTCTTTTAGGATGTACCAGCTGAAGTGGCAAATTTATTATCAAAAAGGGTAACACATGGGCCGGGGAGGGGGAAGGTTCCCTGTATACCACGGAAACTCTTGACCCTGGCAGTGGAATTTGGGGCTCTTGGGTTGTTTCTGACCTGCCATAGCCTCCAACTCTCTGCACACGACGCTGTCTGGAGGGAGCCCTCCTTCAAAGACTGGCCTCTAGATCTGGAGACAGAATCCACCTGGGTACCTGTGGATCCCTGTGCAGGGGTATAGCTTTAGTAATATTCCATGAGGAGACCTTCCCTTGGGACAGGAAGTGACGCCTAGGCCAAACCCCAGCAACTTGTTTCTCCTTCTGGTCTTACCCCAGGGACAGTTCCCAGACCTAAATGCCTGGAAGCCAAGCCCCCCCGGCCTGCAGAGCCAGAGGAGTCCAGGTGTTGCTGCTGCTCTGGGAGCCCCAGAGCCCAAGTCAATGAATGGCAAGTCTAACCAGTGGGTCTCTGGCCCTAGGGGCAGACAGGAGCCCAGGGGCGGATGTTAGCTGAGAAAAACATTGTGCCAAGAATCCCAGCATCAGCCTGAACATCCTGCACTGTCAGACGAGGAGCCAGGAGACTTTGGGTCGAGGAAGGGGCAGAGGTCATTTGCAGAGCATGCTTCCTAAAGGGAACCAGTGGCCAATCATGTGACCACAGGCACCAGCCCCTTCAGCCTTCCCTCTGCCCTTGTGCCTCAGGCCCGGTGTCAGTGACATTCCCTCCCTGGAACACTCCCTTCTGGGATGCTGAGACCCGTTCAGGAGGCCCATCTTCTGCCAGGTTGGGCAACAACGCAGGTAGGTGGAGGTATGAGGCTGGCCGGCCACATTCCTTTGCTGACCTACCTCAACAGCATTTTTGGTCAGTACCTGGTCAATTCACAGTTCTCAGGTCCCTGGACAACCCCAGCCCCAGTCCCAAGCTGCCTGGAACCACAAGCCTGGTCCCGCCCGGCCCTGAAAGGCAGGCCGCAGCCATTACTGCAGCCTCAGCTCACTCCCAGGGAGCGCATCTTCCCTTTTTTTTTTGCGAGAGAGAGATTTTAACTCCTTCCCCACCACTTCCCTGGCACTGAAAGACTCTTACGATCCCCCACCTCGGTCGGACTGCACGCAGACCTGACAGCCACTCGCACCCGCGTCCCCAGCGGCGCTGCCCCTTACAACTCCTCTCTGGTCGGAAGCGCCTCCTCCAGCAACTTCTGAGCCAGGCGGGGACTCCAGACTCCCTGCAGGATGCCATCCTCCCCGGACCCCCGGCCCGACACCGCAGGTCGCGGAGAGGCGCAGGGAGGAGGAGTCTGGGCTTCAGCCAAGGACCTCAGCTGACTCCTCCACCCCCAGGGGATACCTCCCCTTCCTCAGTAGGGCCGGGGCTTCCTCTTCCGGCAAGAAGGGGTTAAGCCCTCAGGGTGGGGCTGGGTTTGCCCAGGCCCCCTCCCCAAGCCGCTCAGTCACCCCGTCCCGTGACCCTCTACACACGGGGCGGGAAGGCCCGGGCACTTTCGCCCCGTCATGGCCCTTGCGCGGGGGCCAGAGGGGGCCTGCAGAGGATCCCTCCCGCCTCAAGACCCCCTGGGGGCCGCCGGCCCCGGGGCACCAGCCCTGTCTCTTTGAACCCTTTCCCTCGCCCCCGGCCGTGCCTTCCCGGCCCGGGCGGGAGAGCGGGTGGCGCGCCACCCGGGTCCCCCACGGGCCGTACTAGGCCCCAAGCGCCCAGGGCCGGCTCCTCCCCCGCCCGGCGCCCGGCCGTGCCCGGCCATGCCAGGCGGCGACCCCGGCTCACGAGGGCGCGGCGCGGGCGGAGACAGGCCGGACCCGCGGCCCCGGCCGGTGGCCCGCGCCCGGCTCCCGGCGCCCGGCGCCCCCGTACCGCGATCACGTTGACGAAGGTGGTCTTGCCGGAGTACTGCAGCCCGACCAGCGTGAGCTCCATCTCCTCCTTCCAGAACAGGGCCTTGAACCAGTCCAGCAGCTTGTTGAACAAAGCGATCATGGTCGCTGCCGCCGGCCCCGCCCGGTGCCGGGTCCCCGCCGCCCCTCGCTGCCCTCGCGTTGCGGCCCGGAGCGGCCCCTCCCCGGTGCGGCCCGGGTCCCGCTGCTCGGTGCGGGCGGAGGCTGGAGAGCAGCGGCCGACGACTCGCTGCCCCCGATCCGCTCGCCGATGGGTGTGGCTTCAGCGCCCTCCTCCTCCTCCTCCTCCGCCGCCGCCGCCGCCGCCGCCCTCCAGCGCGGCCGGGCCGGGTCCTGCTCGCACCCGCGCGCGCGCTCCTCCCCCGCCCGAGCCGGGGCCCGCAGGTGGGGTGGGCGGGGAACCCGCGGGCTCCAGGGCTAGGGGTTGACTGACAGCTGGCGTCGAGGGGCGCTTGGGGAATAGGGTCTAATTTATTTTTCCCCTCGTCCCCGGCTGCCTCGCCCCGACTGGCACCCCGTTTGTTAAAGGGTGGTGGGCTCGAGGTGGGTGCGGCCCCGGTTAAGCAGGAACATTTCCAGGTGAAGAAAGGTGGGTCACCCATTTTCCAGGACACGGAGATGAGAAAACTCTATGAAAGGAAGGCGAACGGAGGCCTTTTGTTTCCTGAACCCCCGCCTCTGAGCACCCTGGGTACAGAGCCCCATCCCCTCAAAACGTGCCCAGGAGGGAGTAACAACCGTATGGGGTCTTTTAATACTTCATCTGGTTTAGGTAACCACAATTTACCTGGACCACCTGCTCAGGAAGCCCTGGCCCAAAGTGGGATGGATGCTTGAACTTGGTGCTGATTCCCACTAGCTTCGCCATGGCACTGAAACACGTAAGACCTGCTGGGGATTTCTGGTGAAGAACATTTCTTGCCCCGTTGTGGTAAAAAGCAAAGTTTTCCTCAAGAGGAGAACCGATGGTGGGTGGCGTAGGGCCTGCTGGGATGCCCTACTCCCTGCTCTTTCCCCCATCCCTTGCAGGAGCTGGTCACCCCAGCTGGCTGTACCCCGCTAGTCCCAGGCTTCAGGGCAGTCCCCCGCCTGTGTCGGATGCACCTTAGGATTGGTTTTCAAGTGTGCTCATACTTACAATCTAATGTTTTAGTCAAAGGTGAATAATCTGTCAATATCCACCATTCCTGTCAAATCTATCCAAGACTTAAATAACCCCAAATAATCAAACAGTGTCCAAAGTGGAGGAATCACAGGTCCTGAACTAGCAGCATATTCTGGTTTATTAAGCACCACCTTTCTAGTCTGTGTCCTTTATATAAGTCCCTCTTTAGTTTCTAAGGTACATGCTACGGTCTGAACGTTTGTGTCCACCCCAAATTCATGTGCTGAAATCCTAATCTCCAAGGTGATGGTATTAGAAGGTGATTAGGTCATGAGGGCCACGCCTTCATGAGTGGGATTAGTGGCCTTAGATATAGAGGGGAGGGGGAGAGAGAGAGAAAAAAACAAAACAAAACTCTAGCTTATACTCATTCTACCATGTAAGGACAGAGACAAGACTCTTTGCCTCTGAGCCAGAAAGCAGGCCCTAACCAGACAGTGGATCTGCAGGGGCCTTGATCTTGGACTTCTCAGCCCCCAGAACTGTGAGCAATCCGTTTCTGTTGTTTATAAGCCCCCCAGTTTATGGTACTGTATTTTGTTATAGAGGCCTGAGTGGACTGTGACAATATACCTCTGTCTCACTTCCTAAATTGACTTCAGTTTCACTTTGATTGATGTTCCTGGAAGTTCTAGAAAAGTGCATATCCCAGAGGTGAAGATTTCCAGCCCATTCCTTGTCTATGGAGTTTTTACTCTCTATTGCTACCAAGAGGCCTCAGAGGCCTGAGAGGAAGATGGAGAGAAGGAATGTATCAGTCATCCAAGAAGTCTTTATTTTGTCACTTGGTTACTTGTGCGGAGCTTGTCCCCTCTGAGCTCAGAAACAGGGTTTGGGTGACAGTGCCAGGGAGGGCAGCCCGTGGAGCTATGCGGTGGCTTCCCTCCAGTCCGGGGCTGAGCTCAGGGCAGGATCAGGCACTTGGAGCCCTCCACCTCGCTTCACGGGCACAGACGGTGGTGCCTCTCACAGGCCCTACGGAAGGTGGAGGGGCAGGTGAGTCCATCCCCAGGGCTATGGAGAAGAAGGAGCTCCTCAGTAAGGCCGAGCAGAAGACAGCCACCCTCAGCTTTAGCACTGCATGTTCTTCAGCTGCTGCCCAGGATTCAGCTCCTTGGGGCTTTCCACAGAGAACTGGCATCGGCCAAGGCAGATCTCAGGGGTGGGGTGCCAGGCAAAATGATGCCTCACCCTACCCCCATCTCAGAATGGCAGCCCCCTCTCGGATTCAAGGAGGATGAATCCTGGGGTTATAGTTCAACCCTGAGATAAATCTGGGTTCCCCTGGAAATTTTGTTGACAAATGAGGGGGGTCAGGTCTCTGTGGCAAATGGTGACGGGTCCCACTTCAGTTGATCCTCCATGTCTGCATGAAGTGGTTCTTACCCAGGCTGCTTTTGGAAACAACAGAGCTCTCCAGGTGTACTCTGCAAATGCAGGCTATGAAGGGTGGTGGTGGGGTTGGTTATCTAAAATCAGCCTGTGCTCTTTGTCTCCTCCTCTCCTCTTTCTTTGGTACTTCCTGCATGCCCAGGGTATCATTCAAGGTCATGGAAGCAAAGCAGAGAATGCTGGGCCTCCCTGGAGAGTAGCTGGGGTGAGTGGTTGGCAATTATGGAGTTAGGGGCAGCTCTCCCAGCCTCTGAATAGTCCCCACACATTCCCTCTTGCAGAGATTTCAGCTGCCAGGCCTGGTTGCCTCTGTAGCCTGCTCTCAGGACACGTGGGTGGAAACAAAGGTAATCTCAGTCCTTGTTCTCTTTGACAGGGGAAGGGGTCCAGCCCTCACAGATGTGTGGTGGGGGAGCAGGGAGTCACTGCTAGGATGTTGAGACTTTGAGGTCAGGACCAGACTTTTCTCCGCTCTTGCATCTGGCCCGTGCTGGGGCTGGGCCCAGTTGGAGGATGATCTTGGAATTACCCTCTTGCCAGTACCAGGAAGGGAGACAGCTGGAATGGCTTCTAGAAACTTCTCTGGTTGCCTTCCATTATGGCAGCAAAGCACTTAATGTCCATGCTATAGATGAGGAAACTGAGGCCCACAAACAGCATCTTAGAGGAGACCAGGATACCTGGGCTGCTTTCTTTGCCTGTTGTAAGTGCCATCTTTAAGCTCAGAGAGACATGGGGGAGATCCCCCTAAGGTCCATTTGGGGCCACTAGAGGAAGCAGAGGGGTGGCCAGTGGTGAAGACCTGGAGTCTGGCCCCTCGTCCTTGCTGATGCAGCTTCCTGTGACTGCGAGCGCCCCTAGGGAGGCACTCCTTCCCCGTGCCCACCCAGGGGGTCGCCCCGGATCACACAGCCCACTTTCCCCAGACCCACCTTCCCAGGCCTGAGGTGGGGCTGGCATCTGGGCTGGTGGAGGGTGGCAGCGGTCAGGGGCTGGGCTCCGTGGGCAGCTGGGCCGCGTACAGGGCCAGAGTGTGGTGTAGGAACTGGTACTGCTCTGCGGTCTGGATCATCCCGCCTCTGCAAGGAGACACACAGACGATGAGTGAAGAAGGCTCAGGGTACTTGCCGAACGGCTCGCGGCAAACATGCTCGTAGTCCTATTGGGAAAGTCCTGACTCTCGCCAAGAACACGCCAACTTCGTCACATATATTCCTCCTTTCTACTCCCTACTGCTCCTCGCTGCCCCGCGGCTCTCCCCTTTGAGGGAAGCCCTCTGCCCCTCACTCAAGGCTGAGCCCCGTGGCTGGGCGTGCGAGGGTGAGATGCTTGGTCTTCCGTGACCCCTCAGCCCCTGGGGCAAAGCTAGACCTCTGATCTCTCAGGTTGGGCCAGGAATATCCCTGAGCCTCAATTTCCCTCTTTCCAATAATCTTAAAAATAAAAATAACGATTCTATACATTTGTATAATAACACCCGTTCCCAAGACACTTTCATGTAAGTTAATTCATTGCTTCTAACAGTTCTGTGGGGTAGGAACTGTCATCTCTCTCTAGATAAGGAAATGGGGGCCCAGAGAAATACAGTGACAGCTCAGTGAGATACACGTCCGAATTCGAATTTGGATCCTGTCTCCAAACCCAGTGAACTTCTGTGCACTGCTTGTGGCTGCCTAGAAGTTGCCCATTGCCAACTTTTGTCTGCATAGGGAATTTGGGGAAAAAACAGATTGAAGGCTCAGGGTAGATCCATAGAGTGACATGTTCAATCCCAGGCCTCCAAGCCAAAATTTCAGATAGAAATTCTTTCCTGGGTGTTAGTTGCAAAATAAACAGCTCTTTAATCAAAAGAGTCCCTTCCTTTCTCCCAGGAGTGAGTGCGCTGTGGCGATGTGCCTAGCAGTGCTCTGAGGCCCAGAGGCATCGATGCCACCTGTTACATCATGGACCCACCTGTCTAGCCGCAGCTGGCACACGATGCCCAGAATGTCCACCTCCCCTCGGGCCTTCAGCTGTTGGCAGCCCATGCGGGTGGCGATGAAGCATCCAGTCCGGCCAATCCCTGCACTGGATATAGCCAGGGAAGGGATGGGGAGGTCACAGGAGACCAGGGAACATGGTAGCTAGGCCCCAAACTACGGAGGAAGAAATGGGACCTAAACGTGCTCTATCTCTTTTTTTTTTTTTTTTTTTTTGAGACAGGATCCTGCTCTGTTGTCCAGGCTAGAGTGCCATGGCATCAGTCTAGCTCATAGCAGCCTCAAACTCCTGGACTCAAGCGATCCTCCTGCCTCAGCCTGCTGAGTAGCTAGGACTATAGGCATGTGCCACCATGCCCAGCTAATTTTTTCTATATAGATTTTTAGTTGTCCAAGTAATTTCTTTCTATTTTTAGTAGAGACGGGGTCTCGCTCTTGCTCAGGCTGGTCTCGAACTCCTGAGCTCAAATGATCCACCCGCCTCAGCCTCCCAGAGTGCTAGGATTATAGGTGTGAGCCACTGCGCTCGGCCTTAAATGTGCTCTATCTTGGGGCACAGGGCTCTGGGGACGGAGAAAGGTAGCAATGCTTCAGATTCCAGCCCCCTTGGGGGTCCCTGCTGGAGGCAGGTTACAGCTGGCGCCTCACGCTAAGCCTCTTGCAGGCCACCTTCCGGTCCCTGTGAACATTCTGATAATCTTTCTTCTGCTCAGTGGTCTACAGCGGTTTCCAACTGACAGTCCCCAACTTGTGCACTTGCTGACCTCTTGAGCCCCCGTTATCTAACCATGACTTCCTTCGCAGTCCAGACCCACCTCCCATGTTGGCAATGCTCAGCCCGTTTCCCACCTCTGTTCCCTCCCACGGTCATCTTCTCTCTGCCTTGCCCTATCTTGCTCTTTCTTTACTTCACAACCCTCCCAGGCCTGCCCTTCTTCTAATAGAAGCCACCAATAACCTTCTCGCATTTATGCCCCTGTGCTACCTATGGGTGGGTTCGGGTGCTCTGTCTGTACTTTTGCCTCTGCGTCCTGTTTCATTTAGGATACGCACTCGCACATGGTCCCCTCAACCACCCCCTACTCCACCCCGATCCACTTTTTACTTGAAAGTATTCTTTCAACATGGCAGATCTAAGTGTCTTAGCCAGTCCTACAAGGTCCATCCTCATCTGGCCTTCATTTGCCTTCCAGACTCATCTCTCATCATTATCCCACACATGACCTCCAGACCCAGCCTCTAACTCTGCTCCCAGCAATGCAGCAATTTTAAAACTTCTTCTCTGGGCCTTTGCATGTGCTGTTCCATCTGCCAGGAATGCCTCACCTCTTCCCCCCTCACTTGGCTAATTCACCTTTCAGGTCTTAGGGTGGCTTAGATGTCCTTTCTCTTGGACACTTTCTCTGGCCAAATCTGCGTTAGGAGACTTGGTTCTGTGTCCCCCACAGTCTCCCCGTGCTAATGCTCGTCACGTCATGTTGTATTTAATTGTTTAATCTGCTGTCTTTCCCATTAGGCTGTGCACCTGTCAGGGAAGAAACCAAACTGTTGTGTTCACAGCCATTTCCTTCACATCTAACGCCGTGCCTGACAATAATAGGCTTTCAGTAAATGTTTGTTGAATGAATACATGGGTTCCCCAGCAGCAGGGATCATGATTATGTCTCCTCCAGCAGACTGGGAGCTTCCTGACATTCCACCCCCTCTCTGGATTGTGCCTGAGTGTCCAGCTCAGAGGTCCAGGTCCCGCACAAAGGAGGTAAGAAGAGCACTTGCGGAATGATCTTGAGATTCCTGTCCAAGGAAGAACTCGGCCTGCCCGATGCTGTTCTGCTCAGACCCCTTCCCAGGAGAGACCCAGTGGGCAGCGGAGGGAGCACAGCACACAGGGTGCTGTGGAGGGAGGGGTCGTGCACCTGCAGTGGACCACGATGGGCCTGGTGTGGGCAGGCGCCTCTGGGCTCTCCTCCACCTCTGCCACCAGGCGCAGCAGGGGGCCCGCTGATTCCGGAGTCTGGTGGTCAGGCCAGGCCGAGAAAAGGACGTGCTTTACGGACCGGCACTCCTCCTGGTGCTGGGGTGGAGACAAGCATGAGAATCAGAGTCAGCCTGGGATGGGGGGCACGGCCCACCTTCCTCTTTGGTGCCAGAGGAGGGCATGGGCTGGAATTTTCCTACGGGGGCGTCACTGACTCGAAGGAGGCAAGGTTGGCGCTTTTCCTCATCATCATACCACACCACTGCCCCCTCCAAAATGCTGGGAAGGAGCATTGTCCTGGGAGAGGGGAAAGACCCAAGTTCAAGTCCTAGCTCTGCCTCTCACTAGCACATGACTTTGGACAATGCGCTTGGCCTCATTTTCCTCACCTAGAAAATGGGGACAGTGATAGCTTATTGGTTTACTTCCCAGGATGTTTGGAGGAGAATGAGTTGATTGAGAAATGCTTTGAAAAATGTAAAACACCACACAATCACAGAAGGCATCTTTTAAAGCACTTTAACATGGGTTACTATGCATCTATTCCAACCACTCATTCCTTGGGCACGACTCCTGGACCCCACCTCTCCTCCCTTGGGCCATTCAGCACGGACGGACAGACTGCAGTTTCTGCTGGCTCTGCCCTATTAGACCAGAGGCTCCCTCGGAGTAGAACCCAAGTTTCTCTTTCTTCTATAGCTTAAAGTGATCTTTTAGAGGCAGGTTTAAGAAGGTTTCCTAAACCTTTGGCTCCCGTTGAAGACTGGGCCAGAGTTCCAGAGATGATGGGGAGGCCCAACTTCCCTGTGGATGGGCCCGGGCCCGGGGCCAGTACCTGGATGGTGAGCTGCCGCACGGTGTATTCGGGATGCTCTTTCAGGTCCTGGACACGGAGCTGGAAGGGTCCATAGGTTTCCTCTTCTGTGGGCCAATAGTGGACACATTTCTAGGAGGGAGGGAGCTTGGAGTTAGAAGGGGAAGGGTCTGTCATCTGGAGCAGGGCCCAGGGCAGCACAGAGGGGGTGGTATGCCCCTCCATTGCCCACCCCCACTGTTGGCGGGTAGCAGCTGGGGCCTGGCTCTCCTGAGCTTGGCACCTGCAGACAAAGTGCTCACCCTGTCCCACATTTTGGCCGTGGATGGCCTCCCTGGGGTGTATCTCAGGGACCTTTCTCAGAGGTGCGAGCTGGGACTGGCTCTCAGGGCAGCCTCTGGTCCTGAGCTGCCCTGCATGGGCACATGTGTTTGTGTGCACATGGGCACAGCCCTTTCCAGGTTCACCAAGGGCTGTGGCTCTGCCTCCTACCTCCTTGCCCTCTCGGAGTTGAGTGAGCATGACAATGACGGATACTTCTTCTTGCCACACCATCTCCCAGAAGTCTGACACGGTGTTGGGCATGGGGCCTTGGGTTGCAATGTAGACCTTCTCCTGCCCGTCATAGCCCTGGAGAGATGGAAGCACAGGAGAGGGTGGGAAGCAGTGAGATTAGAGCTCTGGGGAGACCCCAGAGTCTGCAGGTGCTGCGATCAGGCTGAAGCCAGTGAACACACACATGCAGACACATATATGCACGAACACACTCATCCGGAAGCCACATGGTGGGAAGGATACAGGTTCTGTAGTGAGGATCAGATCCCTGTTTTTCTGTTTCCTAGCTGGGCCACTGTAAGCTAGTTTCCTAGCTTATGTAAGCCTCAGTTTTCCATCCGTAAATTGGGCATAATAATATCTATCTTGCAGGAATGTATAATAGTGTGGATTAAATTCAACAAGGTATATTGAGAGTCTAGCATTTAGCAAGTGCTCTATAAATGTTTGTTCCCTTCCTCTCCTGCTGCTTTCTTCTAGCACAAAATACCGAAACAGTGTATAATGTTTGTTGAGAATGACGTTTCACTTTTGCATGTTTTATCCATTTAGTAGCGAAATGTAGCACTCTGTCTATAACCGGTCTCTCTCTCCCCTCCAGGATCCTCAGCTGCTTGCTCCTCGAGACCGGGGTGAAATCCAGACCCGTTCACCTGGTCTGGACCAGCACAATCATAGCTAACTGTACTTCCCTGCTCCCCTAGCTAACAGCTTGTCTCTCCTCTGCGCCCCTGACTGCTGTTCTGCCCACTTTGAGCCGTTAGAGAGCGCTGCTTTTCCGTCTACGCAGGGCCGAGAGCGGTGAGCAGCTGGGGTGGAGAGCCCACTTCGCCTTGAGCTTCCTGTAGCTTGACTTCAATCAGACGTCCCCACAAAGGAGGGGCTGCTTGAGGTGAAGTTAAGGTAAGGGGGCGAGGGGAGGTCCCATTAGTGCTGGCAGAGGCCCCGCAGATTTCAGGAGCGATTAACCCTCAGGAAGCTAGAGACTGGGCTCCACGATGCTAACTAACTTCCTGCTAAGTTTGGACTGTTGAAATGGATGCGGTGATAGGGTAGGTTAAGGAAGCTTGGTGGTCTCTTCAGATATATTATTTTTATTTTCATTTTATTTTAGTGTTTTTAGAGACAGGGTCTTGCTGTGTCACCCAGGCTGGAGTGCAGTGGCACAATCATAGCTCACTGTAACCTTAAACTCCTGGGCTCAAGAGATCCTCGCGCCTCAGCCTCCCCAGTAGCTGGGACTACAGGTGCATGTCATCACGCCTGCCTCTTCAAATATTTGTAACATCTGCTCTGTTTCCCTTTTCTTTTCTTTATCTGTCTGTCTACGTATCTATCTACTTATCTATCTTAGCCCCGCCGACTGTGAGCTGCTCTGTTTTCTAGGTTGGTGTCTTGGGGACTGTCCAGGGTCCAGCCCAGCTTGACAGGGCTCTGGCATCAGTGAGCTGAAGCGAGGAGGAGGGAAACCCAGGCACCCGAACCCCCAGCGGCAGCTGAAAGACACCTTCAGACACCTTCGCACTCAGCCCCCACCCACGGCCTTCCCCACGCTGCCACCGCAGCCAAGCCGCTCACTCGGATGTAGTTGGCATTGATGTAGTCTCCATCCTCCTGGCTCTGTGCCCGACCAAGACAGACGCGGCTCTGGGGATCTAGGAAGTAAACATCAGCAGAGGTCAGAGGTCAAAAGGTGACCAAGGAATGTGGATTCCAACAGTGTCAGAAAGAGGAGAGTTCCTGTGCTCATCACAGTACCTTGTGTATAGCAGCAGGGAGCCTGATACCAGCTGAATTATTTTATGTGTAGACAGTCGGGAGCCACAGAATGTTTTTGAGCAGGAGAGTGACATGACCAAAGCAATAATCTGGAAAGGTTAACTGAGTGGTGGTGTGCAGGATGGACTAGAGAGAGAAGGGAATGGAGCAGCAGAGACTGATGGGGAGATACAATACTCTAGCCTTGAGCGCAGTAGGGGTTTAGAATAGGATTGTGCCAGTGGGAATGGAACAAGAGATGTGGTAGAGGAAGAATTTTTTTCTGACAGTGAGTATGGGATTCAGATGAGCGACTTGCCTAAGATCTCGCAGCAGTGAAGTGGGACTGGACTCAGACTGCACTTGGCATTATGGCCTCTGGGAGTGGGGCAGGGCGGTATTTCTCCAAATCCAATCCAGTCGGGGGTGAAGAAGTTGGTTTGTGAGGAAAGGAGAGGAGACGGTCGCTCTCCCCGTGCCAGCCTGGTTATGGATGGAGGGTGCCCCACAGACTCTCAGGCAGAAAGACCTCTCCCCGCTCTGGCAGCTGCAGGACTGATTGGAATAAGGCGGAGAGCAGGGCCGCTCCTCCCCGCAGCCTGGGCGCGTGCTGACAGCCAGTGTGCTTGCCTGGGCTGTCACCTCAACTGGGAGTCACTGGCAGGGTTAGCCCGGTAAGGCTGCTCAGCTGGGAGCGAGGAGGGAGGGAGAGGCTCCAAGGGCCTCCAGGTCCGGAGGCCTCATGCCTACCTCAGAAATGGAAGGTGCTGGCCCTGGGTCTGTCAGCTTGTAGGGCCAGCCCCTCCAGCCCAGGGCCTTCCGCCCCAGCCTGTCACTGCTCTCTCACTGCTGCTGCCTGGCCTCTGTCTGGCTGTCTCACTGCCCTCCCTCCTGATGTGGTCTCTTCCACGCAAGCCTTTGCTGCGCATTCCCCGCAGGGGAGGAAGATGAGGAAGAAGGCTTGTGACCTTGGACAAGTTATTCAACTTGTCTGCGCTTCAGTTTGCTCACTTATAAAATGGGCATAATAATATCGCGGTATCAACATCATGGGCTCATTGTGAGACATTAGTTAATATAAAGGATTTAGAGCCGGGCCTGGCCCACAGTGAGCATCTGCAAATGTTGTTGTTGTTGCTGCGGTTACCGCTCCTTCGTCCCCTGCCGGGCATGCTATGGGATTTCTCTGCTGAAAGGAGATGCTCCGAGTGAGATGGTCCTTTCCCGGCCACCCGTGCATCCTGCCTTCTGAAGTTCTCCAGCCCCAGGGACAGCACCCACCTCCCTCAATCCCAGCTGCAGGTCTTACTTGGCAAGATGGTCTTGTATCGGTCCTTGGAGGCGTGGCCGGGGATATCCAGGTCTTCGGGGCTGACAAAGTTTGAAGGGATCTTCTGGCGGGGGAGGATATGAGTGATATCGGGGCTGCCTCTGATACAGAGGGGCAGAGCAACTCCGAGGGGACCCCGAGTTCTTACCAAGAATTCCTCCTCCAGCTGCTTGGGGCTGGGTGGCTGGTGCTGCAGAGCCCAGCGGGTGAGGGGGTGTCCAGCTGTGCGCAGGAAGTGCAGGGTGACCTCCCGGGGTGTGTTCACGGAGCAGATGGGCTCCACGGCCCCCAGGGACCGCACGTCCAGCATCAGAGCCACATTGGAGCCCCGCCTGCGGGCACAGCCACCCGGTGCCGAGTGAGCACCAATAACGTTTGCTTTCTTACAAGTGTCACTGATACGAGACACATCTGAGGAGGCCATTCCTTGTCTTTCCCTTGACCCAAAGGCCCAGTGAACTCATGAGTTCGGGCCCCTCCTGTCTCCTCTTCTCCCTTTGTCAGCCTGAACAGGGCAGCTCTGAACCCCGCTGTTCCTTCCAGCGGCCCACCTCTTCCCACTCCCGGCCCCAGCCGAAGGCTGCTGGCCGTGCCGGGACTGCGCAATCCAGCCTGGGATTTAGGAAGCAGGCACGGGGCTGACATGAAACCCTGTGCCTCAGACGTGCACAGGACATGCAAATGAGCACCACTGGTTTCCTTTCCAGATTGGAGTCAACAACTGAGGGCTGTCTGGGCTCAACTCTCAGAGCCGGAGGTGCAGATAGAGGGGAGGGAGTAGCCGGGGCTCAGGGCTGGGAAGGCCCCCCCGGGAAGGACCTCACCTCTCCTGCAGCCGCACGTGCTTCTTGGCTGGCGCTTTGGCAGGTGGAGGCTGGGTCATGGCTGCCCCCAAAGACAAGGTCGGCGGCTGTGCTCTGGAGCGCCCCCCGCAGGCCTGGACCATGCTGGGCTGGGGTGCTGGGCCCAGGGGAGGCTCACTCAGCCATGAGCTCTGCCTGAAAGACACGGCCCTGCCCTGCTGACCTCGGCCTGCCTGCCAGGCCGGCTTTCTGCTCTGTTTTCGCTGGGGATGTCTTCTGTTCCCACAAAGTGGCCTCATTGCCGCTATGGGAAGGACAGGATGTCTTTGGTGGGACCCAGGAAAGCGGGCAGCCTGGGGTTAGAGTAGGGGCAAGATGCAGGGGAGACACTGTGGGTGAGGATAGGAAGGAAGGAGGAAGAGGACAGGCAGACAGGCAGGAGACCAAAGTGCACGGGGCTCTGAGCTGGGGTCCGAGTGAGAAAAGGCGAGGGAGGAAATATAAAATTTGTCTTCCCTAGAGAAGGAAGCTCATGGAAACCACCACTGGGCTGGCCAGTGGGCCTCCTCCCGAAGGAGGCGCCCGGCGGTGCTGGATCTGGCTGCGGACCCGACGCGCCGGGCTGCCAGCCCCCGGCAGGGCCCTCTCCTAGCTGCTGGCAGTGCCACTCCCAAGTTCATTTCTGGCTTCTGGGGTCCCTGTCCAGGGAGGTGGCCTGGGGGTGTTTCCTTCCTCTCCTGCCCATCCCCCGTCTCCTGCCCCTGTAACCGTCACAGGAAATGGCCTCAGCAAGCCCTTGAGCGATGGTGCATGGTGAGGCGACGGGGGCACGAGAGGGGCATGGAGGTGGTGGGACCATCTCCTCTGGGGGGCAGTCCCCATCTCCCAGAGCTAGGGTCGCAGTGGCTGGGGTGGTGGGGGTGTCCGAGTTGCCAAGCCCCCAGGAAGAGGCGAGGGGACAGAGTGGGCCTGGTGCAGGTGCGGGGGGTAGCGACTCTTCTGCAGCAGGCGGGGGCCCGTTAGCTCTGCTCTCCTTGCATCGCCTTGCGGCTTCCCTGTCCTTCCGTCCTCAGGGACACCAGGTCTGCCAGCACCCCTTCCCCAGCCAGGCACTGGGGCACCCAGCTCGCCCTCTCGCACACCCTCCGGGGAGATGCCCTCCCATTTCCCTGAGGTTCACACCACCCCAGGGCCCTGGGCCTCCTACTCCCCCCTTCAGGTACTTACTGAAGCAGGTGTGGCCCCCAGGCTGCCTCTTGCCAGCTGTCTGTCTGTCTGTCGGTCTGTCTTTGAGGGCTGAGAAGGCTTCAGGAAGCCGGTTTCCTCCCTCCGCCCCTCCTCGCTGCCACCCACGCACACCCCAGCTGCATGCTGCCCTCCTGTGTCTGCTGCTGCCACCAGGGGTCGGATGCCTCCTGCCTGTGCCCCTCCGGGCCCTGTGCCCTGGGAGTGGGTGAGGGGCTGGGCTCGCGCTGACCACCCGGTTCCCCTAGCTTCCAAACTCTCCTCTCTCCTGCTGTGTTTGTCCTCTGGGTCCTTGTCATGTCCAGTCTCTGCCACTTGCAGGGCAGCGCTCAGCTGACCCCCAGCTTCATGATGTCCCACAGACAACCTCAGGTTCCCTTGCTCAACCTGACGTTGGCCAGAGACTAATGTCCACTTCTTTGCTTCTGTTCCAGAGTCCTCTCCCTGGGAGCCCCTGCGGCTTCAAGCCTTGGGAATTCATGACCAAGTAGAGGCCGCCTCTTCCCAGGGCAGGTGTGACGCAGACTCAGGGTGGGGAGAGGAGGAGGCAAGAGTCCATGCTCTACCAGAAGAAGGAGGCCACACCCCAGCTCTCAGCTGCCTCTGGCCCCAGCGCAGGCCAGCCAGCCGGGGAGCAGATTGCGGAGACAGCTTGTGCGAGAGCCTGAGGGGCTTCCCCGGGGTCCCCAGCCACCCCTGGGCCTCCTCCCAGAACATCTACTCAGGAGACTCACAGATGGTGGACAGTCTCTGGCCCTCACACCAGGGGACTCCCATGTCCTCTCCCTGCTGGGGTGCCTGGATGCCTGGGGCCTGAGGAGTGGCCTCTGAGTCCAAGACTCCGCTGCCCCCCGCCCCTGCCTGGCCTCGGCGGGCCCCTTGCTGGCCAGTGGCCCAGCCGGTTCATGCTCTCCGCACCTCTCCTTCTACCTTGCAACGTTCCAAACACCCTTCCTTTCCCTGCCGGGCTCCCAACACACACAATCCGCGTCTTCTTTCTTCCTCCCACTTCCCTGATTCAGCTGTCAGACGATGACAGCAAAAAAGAATGATGTGCAATAGGCGAGGGGTAGGCACCCCGGAGCGGGTGGTGGGAGGGGGCTGGCCTTCTGCTGGCCCATGGGGGAGGAGGATTGAGACGAAGAGCAAGGATGCCCCTTTGGGGCTCAGGAGGTTCCCAGAGCTGCCCTTGCGCTTGGCAGTGGGCACAGGGACTGGCGCTCTGCTGAGCCCCTCCATGGCCGGCTGATCCTGGCTCCCTTTTCCATCTGGCCTGAGCTCCTCTGGGGAGGGGGTGGGTTTCCCTGAGGAGGAGACCTCTTAGAGCTGGGGAAGTGTTTGGCTCTGGTGCCCAGGATGGAGGGGAGCAGGAGCCTGGGGATCCCGGACATGCTTGTGGACAGTGACCCGAGACTGGCCCTTGCCTCACCCCCCAACACCAGTTGGGGCCCTGGGGGGATTGGAAAGAGGGCCACCGCCTCTGGGCCACGCTGTTGATTGCTATCAAGAACAGGAAGCTAGGATACCACAGGGGTGGGGAGGAGGAAGTGGGCAAAGCCCTCCCCACTCCGGTCTGCCCAGTGGCCCCAGGTTTCCAGGGTCCAAGCCCCGTTGGCTGTGAGCACTCCCCTTGCCCCTCGGGCTGGGGCCCAGCAGTGGTTCCACAGTTGGAGCTGAGCTCTTGGGCAGGGAGCAAGGCTGCTGGGAGCTGGGAGACGGAGAAGGTAGTTGGTGGTGGGGTTGGGGGTGATGGTTGGGCACCAGGCAAGACCTTGGGTATCCCCTGGTTCCCCTTGCATGGGTTTGGGTGGAGGGGATAGTCACTTCTTGCCACCTGCCTACTCGGTCTCCCCCTTTTGCTTAGAAATGCCTGGACGTCCACGGAGGTGTGTGGCAGAGTGCAGGAAGGGTGTGGACGCTCACTGCTAGCCTCAGATGGGACAAGACGCAGTCACAGCCCTGCGCCAGCCCCTCCCCAGCCTGGCCCGGGAGGCTGGCGTGCTCCTCTCTGCCCTCTCTGGAGTGGGCTTTGTCCCATCTGGGCTGCTGGGAGGATCCTGGGAGTGACTTCTCTCCCCTCCAGAACCTTCTGCTAGCACTGTCCACGGTCCTATCCCAGGCAGCTCTCAAACTTCCATCACACCCATTGCTGATGTGTCTCCCTGAGTTGGGATTTAGGTTTTAGTCGCCCCGGGCTCCAGAGCAAGTGGGGTAGAGTTGGAGGTCAGGAAGACCTGTGCGTAATGAGTCTAAACTGTGGCTTTTTAGCTGTGACCACGGGCAAGTGACTGTGCCTCCCAGAGCTTCCTACCTTCCAGGGGATGATAACAGTGCCTCCCTTGTCACATGGGGCCAGGCCTGTGAAGCGTTGCTCCCAGCGGAGCTCAGGGGTGGCCAGGCCAGTGGAAGGAGCGGGAGGCTGAGGGAGCGGGCGGGGGGAGTGGCCAGGAGTCTCACCTCTGGCAGCTGCCCTCTTCCTCCTCACTGCTTACTTTCTCCCTGGAGCCAGGCTGCCCGGGCAGTTCCACCCCAGCCGGGGGGAGGTTCTAGACAGGTGCTCCCAGGGGCTCCCAGCAGCCGAGACGGGGCACAGCCCACCCTGGAGAGGGCAGAGGGCACATCCTGAGCAGGGTGATGGTGGCATCCTGTCCCATCTGAGGCTGTGGCCACACGCAGCCTGACTCTTGTTTCCCTCCTCTGGTAATTCCCAGTTCGTGGGAATCACGTGGCTGCGGGCCACGGCTCCCTGTCCCCGGTGTCAGAAGCCCCTGGGGAGAGGACAGGGATTATATCTGGACTTCCCAGAAGTTCTTCTTCCCTGGCAGCCCCTAGGAAGCAGGGAGCTCCTAGCCAGGCTGCCGTTGGCGCCCAGAGGCCAAGGCTGCCACCCTACAAAATTCCACGGGGAGGATCTTGGGGAGAGGGTCAGCTGCTGGGGGCTGGGAATCGTGGGCCCTGCACACTCCACCTGCTCCCTCCCCTGCCTGGCCACCCTCCTCAGCTCCTCTGCTCCTGAGTCCTGCCCGCCCCCTAAATCCTAGGCCAGCCCAAGCCAGCTTGGTCTGCCCCAACTTTACCAGCCCAGCTTGTCCCTGCTTGTGTGGGGGAGACAGAGACACCGAGAACTGGGATCTGGGAAGCCTTGTCCAGGAGGAGGCTGGGAGACACCAGTGGAGACACAGTGAGTGGAGCAGAGAAGTGCTGTTAGGGGCGTGAGAATGGGTCTGGGACAGCCAGTGTGAAGGCTGTGTGACCTTGGACTTCTCCCGAGATGGCACCCCGTCCCAGGGCCACACCCCTGTGTCAGGCCACCCAGGGCCCAGTTACCTCCTGCTGCCCTTTGGGTGGCTGCTGGTGAAAGGGACGCCCCCCCTGGCTAAAAGGACCCCTCAGTCCAGGCCTGCCCAGACTAGGGGCGCAGGACTTGCCTACTGTTGCCAGAACTCAGGACTCTGGTAGGGGGACTTTAGGGGAAGAGAGTCCCTCCCTCTCTCCTGAGCCCAGAGCCAGCACAATGGATATCTGTTCCACAATGTGGCTTTTTCCTCCCGGGAACCCTCCTGTCTCCCTCCCCCTCCGTGTTGTCCCTGAACACCCACTCACACCTCCATCCAGACAGGTATATACACCCTCGTGGTCACGTGTGCACACATGCACGCCCAGCCCCTCCCCTGCTCTCTCACCACCCCGTCAGTGGGCCCTGGGCCTTCCCCCTCCCTGGCTGCTGTTCCCAGAGCGTAGGAAGCAGGGAGAGTGGGCGGCTGGGCTGTCCAGAGTCACCCTGCCCCTCTCCTGCCTGGTCATGGTGATTATCTCCCTCCAGCGTGGGGGGTGCCCAAGGACTGGCTTCAGGCTGGGGGAGAGCAGGGGAGGGGCTGGGAGAGCTGCCTGGGACGGCTCTAGGGAGAGATCCGGCCAGTTCACATTTGGGAGCGAGGACACCTGGACCTGCCCCCTGCCCTGCTCTGCCTCCTGGCTGGCTCTCTCCAGAAGAAATCAGTAAGGTGCTTTGAGACCTCGGGAGGACCCCAGGGGTTCTCCAGGGAGAGGCTGTGGGTTTGTCTATGGGGGTGGTTGCTGGGGAGGAGATGCAGCCCTTGTGGTACTATTTTTGCTGAATGGAGAGGCTTGGGCTGGGGAGGCTGCTGCTTATTTGTCAGAACCTTCCTGCACCCTCTCCGGAGCCCTCCTCCCGTCCCCAATGCTGCCCCAGACGGGGCGGGGAGCTGGCAGCTGGGCCTTCTCCAGCCAGGCGTCTCCTCAGGGCTCTGTCTGCAGGACTAGCCATGCCCTCTGTCTCTGGGAGGACTCTTGGGCAGGTTCTGAGACCCCCCTTTTCCTAACCCATGTCCTGCTGCATCTCTCTACTGAGATTCTGAATTAGGGCACTTCCCCTCACCCCGCCCACTTCTGCCCTTTGCCGCTGCCAATGGAGACTGCTAGAAAGAACAAGGGGAGGTGTCCCCAGGTGAGGAGGGATGGGAGTGGGACGTTCTCACCACCTCTTGGCCAGACTGGTGCCTGTGACCTCTTCCCTTTCACATCAGTTTCCCCGGTTGCCACCCCTCCCCCCACCCAAAGAGCACACGTGTGCATGTGTACACACACACACACACACACACACACACACACGGCCTGGAAAATCTGATGAGTCTGCAGTGCTGAGTTTCCAGGCCCCCTTCCAGGGCCGGGTGGGCGGCTCTGAGGTTTGGGGCTGGGTGGAGTGGGGGAGGCACAGGCAGTCCCTGGCTCTGGCCTAAGCAGGGAGCTGGTCTCTGCCGAAGGCCTGTCCTCCCTTGCCGGGGCAGGCCCTGGAGAACCTGGCTCCCACAGAAGCTGCTTTGGTGTTCGAATTTTCCATACCTGTCTGTTTCTGCACACTCCCCTCTCCGCACTTCCTGAGTTTGCTCTGAGTCCCGGGCTTCCCTCCCAGGGCCCAAAGCATTTCTTCCATTCTCCCTCCCTTCCCGCCCTAGGCTGTCTTGGGGTGGGAGCACTTGGGGTGAGCAGCTCAAGGTGACTAGCTGGCTCTAGGGTGGGGTACAGCAAAGCCTCACGTTCAAGGTCTTTGAGGCCAGGCCTCAGGTGGGCTTGCCCGGGCCTCTGCAGTGCCCCAGCCAGGCGGGGGAACCGGGGTGGGCACTGCCGACCTAGGGAGAGGAGTAGGGGAAGGCAAGCAGAAATTCTGGGGACTTGAATCACTCCTCGGTGGGTTCTAAGCTCAGAGGACCCCAGTTTAGGGAGTTTGCATTCTCTGCTCTATGGAGTCTGAAGTCCCAGGTTCAAGTCCAGCTTCTCTCCTCACACCTGTGGGGCCTCGGGCTGGCCCTTCCCCTCTCTGGATGTCAGCTTCCTCACCTGGGCAGGGAGGGGTGGACCCGGTGAGTCCTGAGGACCAGATGGGCTCTAGATCTACAGTCACTGTGACTTAGGGCCCAAATGATGTGCTTCTGTGCCTCTGTCCACAGAGCATGGTGCCACATGGATACACAAAAGGGGACACACACGCAGCTGGTCCATCCACTCAGGACAGGGGCACACACATCCACACGGTGCCAGCAGCACGACACATACACCTAGCAGAAACGCCCTGTCTCACACATGTCGACAAAGTCAATAGACGCCACGCCCCTCTCCGAGGTCAGCGAGTGGGGAGCCAGCTGCCCCTGCTGTATGTGTCCTTTTGCAAGGCCATCTCTCCTCTCGGTCTTCCGGGAGAGCCAACTTCGGGAGGTGGGGTGGGGCGGGGGAGGCAGAGGAAAGAGGTGGGCCTGTCTGCAGCCTAAGAATTATAGTCCCCGAGCCAGCCTCCGCCTGCCAGTCGCCCCTCACAAGCCTTGCCAAGGGGGCCGGGGTCTGGGGTTGGAGGCAGCCCCTGCCCTTTGCTGCCTGCTGCCTGCCCAGCTGGCTTGAAACTCTGCCCTTCCCACCTTCGCGCCAGCCAGCGGGGCAGCGGGGGCTGGCTCCTCCCTGCTGCCTCCCAGCTTTCCTCCACAGACACCAGGATGAGGCCCTCGGTCCTGCTCGCTGCCCTCCTCTGGCTCCGGGGTGTTCTGGCCCAGGTAAGGAGGGCATGGGGGTCAGGCCTGGCGCATGGGGCCCCTGCTCACCCGGGCACAGCCGGGCTGCCCAGCGCTCTGTGGGGCCCACAGCTGGTCTGCATTAGGCAAGAGGGCAGGGCGGCTGCTCCCTTCCCACCCGCCAGCCAGCGCACATCCAGAACAGATTGCTCCAGGCTGCCTGGGGCTGCCTCCTGTGCCCTGGGCATGCCTCAGGAGATGTCCCTTTGACTGTGTGGGGGTGTTGACAAGGGACAGCCTCCTCTGGGATCCTGGCCCTGTCCCCTACTGGCTTTCCCAGAGGCCTGGACCTCAGAGGCCTCTGCCCGTCCCTTCCCCCCTCCTCCCTTGCTTCCTACAGGAAGGCCCGCGCCACTCCCAGGAGGGGAGCCCAGCCCGGGAGAGCGGAGGTAGGCTGAGGAGTTTGGGATACAGGACCATTTTCCACACAGACCCTGCCTCTGCTCTCCCCTTAGGGCAGAGGCATGTTGGGAGATTCTGAAGGAACCCCTTTTCCCCAGGCCCACCCCCCAAAGTGAACGTCAGCAGCCAGGGGAGTCCCACAAGCCTCTTTCTGAGCTGGGCAGCCCGGGAGCCAGGTGGGGTCCACCACGCCCTCCGCCTCACGCGTCTGAGCCCTCTCGGCTCTCCCGAGGGGCAGCAGCTCCAGACCCTCACCAACGCATCCAGCTTCCAGTTCCAGGGCCTGGTGCCAGGGAGTCACTACCAGTTGGAAGTGACTGCCCTGCGACCCTGCGGGCAGAATGTCACCGTCACCCTCACTGCCCGCACCGGTATGAAGCCTGCAGGCTGAGTGGGAGGGGCATCGTCTGGGGCTGAGGTGGGAGCTGGCTGACCCAGAGAGCTGGCATGGGGCAGGGTAGCCAAAGGGGACAGCTTCTCTGTGGCCTGCGTCGGGCGCAGTGACCGTTAGAAGCACTACAAGCGGTGGGGGGGGTCCTTTGGCCCTGACCTTGGCGCTTTCCTTACCTGTGATGCAGTCTGTGGACTGCAGCTCCACAGCCCCGGGAGCCCATCCAGCCTCGAGGCCTCGTGGAGTGAAGCCCCCGGGGAGCAGGATGGCTACCAACTCCTCCTCTACCACCGGGAATCCGAGACACTGGCACGTAATGCCTCCATGCCTCCAGACACCCTGTCCTACAATTTCGGCAACCTCTTGCCAGGTAGTGAGTATGTTTTGGAAGTCATCACCTGGGCTGGCAGCCTCCAAACCAAGACCGGTCTCCACCAGTGGACAGGTAAGGTGGGCACCTGGGCAGGGCCCCAGATGGCAGCCAATCTGGGCGTGGTGGGAGTAGCTTCTGGGCTCCCTGGTGCCAGGGTCAGGGCCAACATCCTGCCCCAGGGCCTTTTCTCGAGCCTGACTTTGCTCTCTCCATCCTTCCGCCAGCCCCTGTGTCTCCGGATCACCTGGCACTGCACGCCCTGGGCACCAGTGCCCTGCGAGCATCCTGGAATGGCTCCGAGGGGGCCGCCTGGCTCCAACTTGTGCTCACAGACCTCCTACGTGGCACCAACCTAACTGCCGGCGTTGGACGGGGGGTCTCCAATCACACCTTCCTTCACCTGTCTCCAGGCACCCCCTATGAGCTGACACTTAGTGCTATTGCTGGGCCCCATCGGGCAGCAGGCCCCAGTGCCACCGCGTGGACCTGTGAGTGCCTTGGGGGGCGGGGGGAAGGGACACAGCAGAGACCGCTCAGCTCTTCTCCTCTGGCCAAGCAGCCAGGATACAACTGATGGGGAGGGGGCTTCCTCTGGAGGCTCGGAGGGAGAGTTCTTCCAGTTGGCTGGCGGTAGCTGCCCACCAGAGAAAGCGATGGTGGAGATGGTAGTTAGCAGTTGAAGCCTGCTGTGTGCTGGGCTCTATGTTAAGCATTTTCTCTGTATTGTTTCATTTAATCCTCAAAACAGCCCTGTGTAAGTCACATTATTCCCATTTTATGGGAGGGGGAGCTGAAGTTTAGGGGCAGAAGGAACCCAAGGTCATGTAGCTCACGTGTGCCGAGCTGATCTGACCCTGCGCCGGGCGCAGAGCCACGCTGACTTTGCCGCAGCTTCCCTCGCTTCTGCTCAGAGGAGCACTGTTGTGTGGTCTTTGAGAGCAGAGGAGCCAGACTGCTTGTTTCTGCCACCTGCTGGCTGTGGGTCTCTGGACAAGTTGGTTACCTTCTCTGTGCTTGAGTTTCTGCGTGTTTAAAAGGGGTGAAAGGCTGGGGACGGTGGCTCATGCCTGTAATCCTAGCACTCTGGGAGGGTGAGGTGGGAGGATTGTTTGAGTTCAGGAGTTCGAGACCAGCCTGAGCAAGAGCGAGACCCTGTCTCTGCTATAAATAGAAAGAAATTGGCCAAACAACTTAAAATAGAAAAAATTAGCCGGGCATGGTGGTGCACGCCTGTAGTCCCAGCTGCCTGGGAGGCTGAGACAGGAGGATCGCTTGAGCCCAGGAGTTTGAGGTTGCTGTGAGCTAGGCTGATGCCACGGCACTCTAGCCCGGGCAAGACAGTGAGACTCAGTATCAAAAAAAAAAATAAATAAATAAAAAATAAATAAAATGGGTGATAATAGTAGCGTCCATCTCCCAGCGTTGCGAGGATTAAGTGTGAGACACTATGCGTAGCGTGCTCAGAACCAAGCTGGCAGGGACACATCGGATCACCTGATATGTTCTCATTTCAACTATTGTTGTCAGTGGCCAGATGGTAGCGGCTAGATCCTGGGATTCATCTGGCATGTGGCACATGGTGGCTGCTCACATCTGGACGGACACGGCCGGTGTGTACAGGAAGGAGCAGCACAGAGAGCAGTTCTCACTCGCTGCTTAGGTCTTTCTGCACATCCTAGATCCTCTTCTCCACAGATCCCTCTGCCCCCCTCGACCTGGTGTTGACTCCCCTGCCCCCCAGGCTCTGGGGAGGCTGGAAGGTAGGGCCGGGTGCCCGGGACGGCTTCCTGCTGCGGCTCAGCGGGCCGGTGGAGGAGAACACCACTCTGGGCGCCGAGGCCCTCAATGCCACGTTCCCAGGGCCCCTGCCTGCTGGACACTACACTCTGGAGCTGAAGGTCCTGGCTGGGCCCTATGATGCCTGGGCCCAGGCCTGCACCTGCCTGGACGGTGAGTCCAGGCCTAGGGGGAGCAGGGTGGGGTCCTGCTTGGGGCCATCAGCATCGAGAGGCAGGTGGGGCCTCACTGTCTGGGGCCTGCCTCCTCTCCAGGTCCTGCAGCCCCACCCAGACCATGCAATGGCACCAAGCTGCAGCTGGATGGGCTGGAGGCCACCAGGGAGCCTGGGAGACAGGCACTGCTCTATGCTGAGGGTACCCTAGGCCTCCCTGGAAACATCTCCGTGCCACCTGGTGCCACTCGTATCACCTTTTGTGGCCTGGTGCCCGGGACCCGCTACCGGGTGGACATCACTTCCTCTCTAGGAGTCATCACCCAGAGCCTTGTGGGCTACACACGTGAATGCCAGCCACTGTCTCCCCTTGCCCTGGGGAGGGAAGTCAGAGCAGGGGAGAGACTCAGGAGAGCTGGGCAGGGGCACTGCACTGGGTGGTCCCCTCACCACCTGCCTCTCTCTTCAGGTCCTCTGGCACCCCAGTCACTGGAGGTCACCAGCAGGGGCAGCCCCTCTGACCTGTCCATGGGCTGGGCCCCAGCACCAGGGCAGCGGGAAGGCTACAGGGTCGTGTGGCACCCAGAAGGCAGGCAGAGGTCACCGGGCAGTCT